>JAZGTJ010001971.1:0-46066 GCA_036877575.1 Botia almorhae
CAGGCTCTAACTGCGCTGCTGTCAGACGACAGTAAGTTTGGTTTCATTGTGATTGATGGTAG
Organism: Botia almorhae; assembly: GCA_036877575.1. NCBI lineage: Eukaryota > Metazoa > Chordata > Actinopteri > Cypriniformes > Botiidae > Botia > Botia almorhae. The sequence continues at coordinate 63 of JAZGTJ010001971.1, forward strand.
TGGCGCCCTGTTCGGGACTTTACAAGGCAACACGAGAGAGGTGCTGCACAAATTCACTGTGGACCTGCCCAAAAAACACGGTAACATTGTCTATCGATGTGCCTCTGTTTCGTTGAGGTATAAAAAGAATCGACTCACTCAGGTCTTCCACATTCGCAGGCAGAGGAGGGCAGTCTGCTCTTCGATTCGCCCGTTTGAGGATGGAAAAGAGACACAACTACGTGCGTAAGGTCGCGGAGACGGCGGTGCAGCTGTTTGTGTCCAACGACAAGGTGAACGTAGCCGGGCTGGTGCTCGCTGGATCGGCCGATTTCAAAACGGAGCTGAGTCAGTCAGACATGTTTGATCCGGTACGTTTTATCAACGACACGGGTGTCCATGATTCCTGAATATATTAAAGCTGCAATCTTTATTTATATAATAAATATAATAAAGTTGTAACTTTTTTAGGGGTTAAAAATGAACAACAATCAGTGTGTCTTTATTTGGCTTTGCAGAAAATTTGCAGATTCTGTGCTGCTTTTACAGTGTAAAGATGGAATGAAATATTGATTTATGTGCTGACCACAATATGAAAGTTCATAAAAACAATGAGTGTTGGCAAGTCAAATTCATTTGTGTGTCTTTAATAAATATATTAAATTTTTTCATGGAATTATTTTTTCCAGAAACGTTATACACGTAACTGTTATAAGTAAATATTACAATTTCGCTTTTACGTTGTACAAATGTTCACACTTCTTGTTTATTTCATACTGATTCTTCCGGTCATGTAGAGGTTACAAGCGAAGGTTCTGAAGCTGGTGGACATATCGTACGGAGGAGAGAACGGCTTTAACCAGGCCATCGAGATCTCGGCGGAAGTGCTGTCTAATGTCAAATTCATCCAGGAAAAGAAACTAATAGGTAATTAACCCGAAAAACATGTACAGGTTTGATGAGGGTTTTTATGGCTGTGAGTTTAGTGTGTCAAGCCCTGCGGTTTTACTAAAGTTAATACGTTCAGTTTTATTCAGTTTCATCATCGTTTGTTTAGTGTGGATTGATTGATTTGTTTCTCTGATGTCAGGCCGGTATTTCGATGAGATCAGTCAGGACACGGGGAAGTACTGTTTCGGGGTTGAAGACACGCTCAAAGCGCTGGAGATGGGAGCCGTGGAGATCCTCATCGTTTATGAGAACCTGGACACCATGCGCTATGTTCTGCGTTGTCATGGAGAAAACACTACACCTGAAAACGGTAGGCAGTCGCTTTCACAGTGTTGTTTGCGGAATATGAAAGTGCTCCCGTCTCACTTTCTTTCTTTATATTAGATGAGAAGATCCTCTACCTGACACCAGAACAAGAAAAGGACAAGTCCCACTTCACTGACAAGGAGGTAAGCGAATATGTTACCAGTTTATCGAATATGTATAACCGAGCAAGATTTTTAGTAGATTGTTGGCAAATTTCACCCTGAGCAATACTTGTGAATTTAAAAAAAATGTTCCTAAAAGGTTCTTTGATGGACCGAATGGTTTCATAAAGAACCTTTAAAACAGTCAAAGCTGTTTTTCACAAAAGGTTCTTTGTAGTGTGTAAAGGTTTTACAAGCTATAAAAAAGTAAAAAATGGTTTCAAGAACTTTACTTTAGTGAACTTTAGTTCAGTTTTTTTGGGTCACTAAAAATGGCTTTTTAGTAGCATCGCTTTCTGTACATTTATTTTTAAGTGCGTGTGATTCAAATTGCTACACTCAAGGGTATTGTGATGATCTTAGTTTTTTTACAGACCTGAAATCAGATTAACACCTTTTGTTAAAATCGGAATCCGTCCATATCTTGACAAACTCATGGTGTGACGTGTCAGGGATGTACACACGCACACTTGGTTAAACTGATCGATCGCCGCTGTTGTGTAATATTTGCTTTTGTCTATAGAGCCTCTCTGCTGTTCTAGAAGGCACTATATAATGTTTAATGTGTGTGTGTTTTAGACGGGTCAGGAACACGAGCTGATTGAGAGCATGCCTCTGCTCGAGTGGTTCGCCAATAACTACAAGAAGTTCGGAGCCACGCTGGAAATCGTTACGGACAAGAGCCAGGAGGGCTCGCAGTTTGTGAAGGGCTTTGGAGGCATTGGTGGTAAGTTTTCTCCACAGACGATCCCTCGAGTAATATCTGAATACGTGTTCCACACTTCCTGTGTTTCTGTAGCCCAACTGGTAGAGCATTGAGGTAATGGAACGTAAGGTTGCGGGTTCGATTCACAAGGAACACAGATACTGATATAATGCAAAGCTTAAAGGCACTTTAAGTTGCTTTGGATAAAAGCGTCTGTCAAATGCATATATTTAAAGTATGAGCAGATAAAAATTGGTTACAGTAATACATGAGGGCTTGTTTTTCACAACGTCTTGTCTTTCCAGGAATATTGCGGTACCGGGTGGATTTCCAAGGCATGGAGTACCAGGGAGACGATGACGAATTCTTTGATTTAGATGACTACTAGGTAGTCGGGACTGACGAAACAAAGTAAATTCGAAAACAAGATTTTTTCCCCTTCACCCTTCCCCGCATACAGCAGGGGAGCGAAGGAGATCGAATCAGCAGGAGGGAGAACATGAATTTGAAAAGATGACACGTGTCCTTGGCTTTATAGATACACTGACTCCATCTGTGGACTGGACGAGACTGTGTTTTCTCCTCTCCACTATTACGGGTCATGGCACCAGCATGACCGTGGCCCGTCTGCCTATCCTGCATCGGCTCTTCTCAACATCCTCTTGGCTTTCAGATATTCATCTTCTTCCCTTCTTATCTCACTCTTTTCTTCCTCCTCTCCTTTTATAATGGCATCTGCTGCTGTTGTATTTTATTCAAATGTATTATATTTTCTCTTAGTGTATGAAAAAGCAGTAGCAAACGATTACAACTGTACTGCTTACATAGGCACCTGAAGCCCCATTGCCAGGCCTGCGTTTTAATTTCCTGGTTAGCTCAGACTTGATTTGTTGCATTGTTTCAGCTGTAAACCAGTGTGGTGGTGATGACGCACTGAGCCGACGGCACACTTTGCTCCTCCCATCGCATTGTGCCCAAAATGGGGTATTTTTTGCTCTCAGATGGACCATAGAGTAACTGGACCGATTCCCCCTTGTGCCCCATCACTTCCCCCACGAAGATTGAGAACGTTTCACAGTACATGTCTGTCACTTGTGTTCCTCAGTCCCCAGGAGATGCCAATACTCAAAATAAACTACATATGAGTGCCTGATTTTTGCAGTTTGTGAGATTTACCAGCATCTGGAACCAAACTTCAGCCTCCTGCTGTTTCACAACATCAAATCTTAGCTCGCACCCTCAGTATTGGTAAATGGTGACATTTTCATGGCAGTGTCCTGTTGGAGAGATAATGGGGAGGGGTGGGGGGGTACTGTGTTAACTGTGATGTGTGAGTGAGCATATGTCGGTTTGGCTGTTTAATTTGTTTTAGAAGTCATTTTCTGAGCCCGTGACCAACCGCTTCGACTCCAAAGCTGTAATTTCTTTAATTTACCCCTATTATGTTGTAAAAAGTTTTTTAGGTTTTAGAAAAAGACGACCGTCTCAGATATTCTGAACCTCTAATAATCGTGGCATGGCTGGCACTCTGGAACCTACTAAAACAAACAGCTAATAAACGACCTGATAATGTCAAAGGAGAAAATCACATTTTATGTATTATGTTGTATATTTTCTCTTTACTTTGATCCATCACTATTTTGTATAAATCATTTGTTACATCTGGACACACATTAAACGTTCTCATTGTTTGCAAATTGAACTTATATCTTTTGTGAATTACAGTTGTTTTTTGGTAACGGTTTACAAATGAGGTTCCAAGTTAACATTAGTTAACATGCATTAACATGAGCGAACAAATAATATATAGTTACAGCATGTATTAATCTTGCTTAATGTTAATGCAAATGCAATTTATTGTTAACGAACGGTTACAAAACCGTAAATCAAGTAAAATTAAGTTTAGTACATGCTGTAGAAGTATTATTCGTTATGTATTATATTGTTCATGTAGTTCACATTACCTAATGTAGTTAACTAAAGCTTACAGATGGACTTAAGTGATTTTGCTAAAGCATTCAGTGGGTTAAAAGTTAAAAAAAAGGATGCAATTTCCTGAATGTATTGTAATAACAGTACAATTTTTGGCTGAATCTATTTAAGCTGCTGCTTTCAGGTTTTCATGTGCATTTATAAAGTTGTACAATAATATATTGTTAAGAGGCTATTTAAAAATGCGAGTCATTTGGGGATCACCCATCCTATACCATAGCACCAGACAGCAGCCAATCGCCGTTCGTTTCACCCAAAGGACAAACCCCCTTTTGTCATTCATTGACCAACCACAAGCGTCGTTTCATAGATTACGTCCCCTCGAACGTGACGTCGTGTGGCTGTACGGGCTTGCTACCTTAGCAGCAGAGTTGAGCCAATCGCGAGGCGGACAACGCCCATTTGAACGCGTCGAGCGATTCGACAGCCAATCAGATGTCTCGATTCGAGGCTTCTCTCCCCGCCCCCACCTGTGACGCGCTTGTGTCGCAGGGCGGGGTTTCCATTTTCACTGCGAGTTTCGGGGAACGAACATGGAGCCGGAGATGGCGGACAAAACCCTGGAGCTGATGGTGAGCGCTCGGGTCTGTTTTGGCAAATTTCACCGCCTACTTTACGAGTCGATATGAATGTTTATTCGGGCTTTAAATTGTGTACACTCGGCCTGTGAAGTAGTTAGAGATGGGCTGAGTTAGAGGGGGTAGGAGGGCTGAGTAAAGCGAGAGAGACAGAGAAATGGCTGGATCGACTGACAGGGAGGGCCCTCACTCCGGATCGCTGATTGTCTTTCTCGGTCGTGTATTTGTCCTCTCCCTTCTGTTTCCCCCTTGATAGAACAGCCATGGGTTTAGTAAACAAAGCAGATGCTTATTTACGGTGAGGGCTGCGGGTATTAAGGTGGCGGAGGTGGAGGGAGAAATACCGCCGCGGCGTCGTGGTGAGTCCGAGTCTCGTCGACTTCAGACGGTGACTGGAGCTCGACCGCGACGCCTCTGCGGCACTCGATCCGGACCGAAATGTAAACACGGAGAAAACAAATTCTGATAAACAGATTCACACACTCGCTGGTGTCATTTCGTGTTGTTTCTGGAGTAAAAAACTGATGGTTTCCACCTCAGTATGTATTTTAGCTTTTAAAGGTGCGTAATAGGAAGTAAACGCCTGTGCTGTCAATAGCGGGTCACGATTCCGAGCTGAACAATAATGAAATAAAACGATATGGTGTTAGTGTTTAGATAGGCGATCGATATGTGGGCATTTGTGTTTTATGACCACAGACATTTGTTTGTGAAGTATAGGTTTTCTTGGTGTTAAATATAAGCTGCTGGGCGGCTAACAGCGTCAAATCGACTCGCATGTACTCAATACGATTATTTCACTCACTACGGCTGTTTTGTAATAATATGACTTAAATATTAGTGTTTGTGAAAAGTACAGTTGTGTGTTTCAGACACAACTGTACATTGGTTTTAAACAAACCAATACAAATACAACATAGCTGGTGGACACATTTTTCCTCATACTGGTAATTTTTGCTATATTTAGTCTTTTCGTTGAGTTAAAATATAACGATTATTTATAAACCTCCGTCATTTGACATGATGTATTTTATATCTTTATTATATTGTATTGGGTTTTATTTAAAATGACATTGCACGTTGCTTAACGTGTGAGGTCTTAAATAAACAGCCTTCAAATCAGTATCTGTGGTTGTCAATACAACAACATTATAGAATCAGTCTTGCAGAGTGGGTTTGCTTCTTGTTGCCATGGTTACAGTGAAAAGGTAGGCGTGAAGACTCTTTAGTTTGTCCACTTATAATGTGAAGCTTGAGCAAGGTGTAGAATTCTCATCATGAATGATGTTCTTTCTTCTGGCTGTCCTGTAGAGAGTTGGAAATGAAACCCTGCCTTGTCGTTGCTGGAGACAGGATGTGTCAGGGTTTGGCTTTGATATCAGCTTTTTATAGTCCTGAGGTTGTTGGGATGAGTCAAGCAGGTGCTGATTGGCTGATATCAAGGGCGATGGTATGGGGGCATCATCTCTGTTCTGTCTGTATTTGGGATGTAAGCATACCCATGTCGTGGCCTTGGCTTGAGGACAGTTGTTGACACGTTACCAAAACGCCCACACACCCCTGCCCGTTCCCCAATCTGCACCACACACTGATGGAGAACCTGGCTTACTATTTGCCACACAAGGATTTGTAAGCTGTTGGCCAGTTCTTGTTCAGCAGACGGTGCTCCATGGGAGAATCACTCTGAATGCTTTGCTTGCTTTTGGTACAGGCTGATCATTTGATTGATACGCACATAACTGTATGTTAGTAATGGCTTGGTGTCTCTTCTGCAGAACACATCTGTCATGGACTCTCAGACGACAGACCGCTCCCCAAAGATCACCATGTTTAAGGTGAGGTGACAGCAGTACGTCAGAGTCTGTTCAATAATGAACAGATAAAACAATAGCCATTCAATGTCTAGCCTCTCCCTGGTATACAGAGGATATTCCAAACCACTGTTGACAGTTGTGCTTGTTATATAGACCGTGACCTGATGTGTGTTTGACAAACCTTTGTGTCATTTTTCATGGGCCTTTATTAAACACGTTTCAGAATAAATGTTTTCCTCTGTGAGTTTTGGAGATGTTGCATGTAAATACAAGCATCAGATGTATTTAGAATAATGACACACTTATTGGTGAAATCAGGAAAGTTTAGGTTTGAAAACCAGGGAATGTATTTAATTTGTATTAAATATTGAAAATGTATGAAATATTTTGTCCTTATTTTGAACTGTTTATATTTGTTTAAGAATTAAATTAGAGAAATGTTTTGCTTTAAAAAGGTGCTTTTGTTGGCTTTCTTTGAAATAAATGGCACTTATTTTCAATGAAATGCCATATTCATAACATTCATACATTTTTGAGTGTAGCCACAAATATAAGATGCCAAATACATTTGTACGCACTGTATGTACAAAACCTGAATTTAGTCAGAATTTGGGGCTGAAAGCAGAGTAATTGGTCTGTCATAGAAACTTGTTGCATGTAGGACACCTGCCATGATGTTCGTTGCTGAACAAACTGTGGCGTAGTGAGTCTAGATATGCCCGTAACCCCAATCACACTTCACAGAACAATACAAATACAAAATAAGCTCACTTTTACAATTGGAAAACATTCTCTTTTAATTGAACTCATAATGGGGGACTCGTTTGCTTTTCCCTGTATCTTGCTTATTTAAAGCGTATCAAAGTGCAAAACAAATAACAAGAACAGAAAATTACCTTATGACAATCATCATATGAGCAATCATTAAATTAAGATCATCTTTCAAAAATGGGCAGAAGAATTTACGAAACAATGGTTGTAAATGTTCATACACGATGCTTGTAAAGGTATCAAGTCCTTTCCAGTTCACAGTTCATAATGGAGGCAAACCAAACATAATGCATTTGAAAGTTGGGTTCTTAAGCAGAGTTCAAGAGAAGGTTGTTAGATGTTTGTGGGCTTGTGTAGATGAGTGTGAATGTGCTGTGTGTAATATGGGATCAAAGTCCGCTAACCATCTTTTCCAAGAGTCAATGATGATTTAAGGCTTCATTTAGGAGCAAGGATAAAATGTTCAGGGCCTACCTGAAGTCCGGCGTACAATCAGAGTATTTGCGGCCTGTCCGAGACGAGACGCAGCTCACCCACAGTCACAGCGTCCCAATGGCATTCGTTAAAATCCAAACACTCGTCCACTGTGTAGCTGGAGTAAGTCTTGTGACATGAGAACCTTCAGTCTCTTTGGTTCATGGTCGATATCATACTTCACTTTGCTTACTGTTTGTTGATTAAGCATTTGTATCTCCCAAACACTGCTACGGAAAGGAGCAGCTTGCTGGAACTTTAGTAGTCAAAACAGTCCTCCGCCGTGCAGCAAACAAAGCTTTTAAAACACAATAATCTCACATTTGAAACGTCTAAAGTCTCCAGCCAGTTCAAACTGCTTCAACTTTTTCTCTTGGTTTAGTGGAAAGAAGCCGTCACACCTGCACACCCACCTGCATCTAAATTAACCTGATTTCTCCCATTTCCTTCTGGCTACTGACTCCTCCCACTTATTGCAGTGCATTATGGGTTCTGTAGTTTTTTCCGTCACAAAACGTTCCTGCCAAAAATATGCACATTTTCATTCTGTGCGATAGATCATTTGTGCCATTTCTTTCCGAGACAGATTGTTTGCTTGTTTGTTTCACCTCGCCTCACATATCTATTTGTTTTTCTCTTACGATTCTCCCAGCCTACCTACATTTGTCCTCAGGTGACTAATGGACCACTGACGGGCTCCAGGAAGCGGCCGTCGGAGGGTAATTACGAGAAGGAGAAGGATGTGTGCATACAGCTGTTTGATCAGTGGTCTGAAGCCGACCAGGTAGAGTTTGTGGAACACCTGATTTCACGCATGTGTCATTACCAACACGGCCACATAAACTCCTACCTCAAGCCCATGCTCCAAAGAGACTTCATCACTGCACTGCCAGGTAACACACACATGCAGGTCTTAGGCCCTAACTATAAAGATTCCTATTGTGACTGTAGCAAACTGTATTAGCATCCACACCAATGTGCGATTAACATTGTGTATTCTGAAATAAGGTGCTGCAGTAAAACATTGGAATGGATTTTGTTTAGTTGTATTTGTATCCCCTATTCTCTTAAATTTGGAATGATTGTTTTAATTAATACCTTTGTTTTTAATGTTGTCAAAATAGTTACTGTTCTTGGTGTGAACAGGCCTTTATTTCAAAAACATCTTTGTTTGTTCTCGACTTATTGTTAAGACTTATTGTTGAGCTTTTCTTGGTTAGTTTTAGTGTATTTGCAGTTATTTTAGTCTATGTATGTTTGACTAATAACAGTCCCCGTTATTCCAAATAGAAGTTTTTTCATAATCTGGCATTAAAATAGATCTGCTTCCTCCACTACTGTTTTATGGAAGTCCTGCTTCAATGATTCCTGCATCCCGGTAGCAAGAGCTCTCTCTCTCTCTGTGTTCCAGCTCAGGGTCTGGATCATATAGCGGAAAACATCTTATCCTTCCTGGACGCACGCTCGCTGTGTTCGGCCGAGCTGGTTTGTAAGGAGTGGCAGCGTGTGATTTCTGAAGGCATGTTGTGGAAGAAGCTGATCGAGCGGATGGTCCGGACAGACCCGCTGTGGAAGGGCCTTTCAGAGAGACACCAGTGGTGAGACTGAATCTCCTGCACCCCTTCATTTAAACACAAGCTCATCATTATCTCCACACTGTGTTGTTTTCCGGCAGACACATGCCGTGACTCTGATCTGTCTCCAGTCTGTAACGCCTACAAAGTTTCTGTGGAATTCAGATTTCAATCAGTATTTATTCATCGATCATAAAATTGTTTGGTGACATCAGATAATCAGGGATTTTTATCCGTGTCATCTACAGGGAAAAGTACCTGTTCAAGAACCGCACGACAGAAGTTCCCCCGAACTCGTACTATCGCTCTCTTTATCCAAAAATCATACAGGACATTGAGGTGAGCAAAGTGGCCGTCGTTTCTTTCTCTCTTTCTGATAACAGTTCAGAAAAATGTTTTTAGAACGTCAGACCTTTTTCAGTTACTGTCATCGTTAACTGTTCGGATTTGAGCCTTCCTCACACGTCTGCTCTGATCTCAGACCATCGAGGCGAACTGGAGGTGTGGACGACACAACCTGCAGCGGATCCAGTGCAGGTCTGAGAACAGCAAAGGTGTTTACTGCCTGCAGTATGACGACGAGAAGATTATCAGCGGTCTGCGCGATAACTCCATCAAGGTGCGAATGCGCCGTGTGCGTTTTTCTAGCGAATGTCGTGTGGGTTGGGTGACTCGATTCAAAACCACACGCTCTGATTCCACCCCACGCGAATGACATTTCCTCTGCTCTGTTAAAACGGTTGACCACATGTGACATTGAATACAAAGATCGTGCTGATGGCACGCTTAATCAAAGTATTCCAGTGAGCGATTTTTGTGATTCATGTTTGTAATAGAGGAACATCAGAATTTGCCAACAAAGGGATTAAAAATCTCTGTGGTGGAAAGATGCTTCTAAAAATTAACACACACACACCTACGTGATGTGATTTTTGGCAGTACAGAATTAAAATGCTTCTCTTATGTAATAATATTGAAACTGGCAAGATCATTTTAAGCTGTGTGGCTGGTTTGTGCTTTCATTTGGATTGTTATTGTGCAGTCATATAGTTTATCGGTCGTACGAAAACAATACTTGTCTTTCGGCGTCAGCTATCAGTTTAATATGACCGTCCGTAACTGCTGTAAATGTGATGTATGGTGAGCACAAAAGAACCATTTGTGCTGAATCTTGTTAATGTAACTTTATTTATAACCGTGTCCATCAGATGTGATTGTAATTTGTGTTTACAGAGACCAACGGAAATGACCGTTGTTACCAAAAGTTCACAGAAAACGTCTGTAGATTTCATCTTCCTGCTTGCAATGCTTGTAGTTTGGGATATTTATCGTTATTTTCCCAGTAATCTGTCTGATGCCCTTAGAAGGGATGTTTATATTGGGATGATGTCAAATGTGTTCCTTGCAGTTGTAAAAACGTGTTTGTTTGCGTTCAGATTTGGGATAAACAGACTCTGGAGTGTCTGAAAACCCTGACGGGTCACACAGGTTCCGTGCTGTGTCTCCAGTATGACGAGCGAGTCATCGTCACAGGTTCTTCTGATTCTACGGTCAGGTGAGAGACATTGCCAGCACACACTCACTCTCCAGATGTCCTCGTTTGTCCTCGACTTTGGTTCTGATCCGTCTTTCGTGCAGGGTGTGGGATGTGAACTCGGGGGAGGTTCTGAACACTCTGATTCATCACAACGAAGCCGTGCTGCACCTGCGTTTCTGCAACGGGCTGATGGTGACGTGCTCGAAGGATCGCTCCATCGCTGTGTGGGACATGGCTTCACCCACGGACATCAGCCTGCGGCGCGTTCTCGTCGGCCACCGGGCCGCTGTCAACGTGGTCGACTTCGACGACAAGTACATCGTGTCCGCCTCGGGGGATCGGACTATAAAGGTCAGCACCTGATGACGTTCAATTCAACAACACATTTATCTTCTAAAACTGAGTGTGAGGGTGGTCGTGAAGAACGCTCAGGTGGTCCTTCATAAGATCTGGCCTACGTCACAGCTAAGGCTGGCCAATAAGAGCCCACTGAAACAGAACATGGCTTCTTTGAAACCTCTCATAGTATCAGCCACAAGCTGTAATTGAATAAGTCTGTCAGACGCCCTGTCTGAGACCGAGATTAACACCCTGGTGTCTGCTTGGTCTGGTAGATTGGAACTGACTTTGCTGTGTCTGCTTAACCTGCTCAATGCCAGAAGCAGCCAGCAGAGGGCAGCAGTCCACCAGCAGCTCCTGAAATCTCCCCAGATCGCAGCTCAGAAGGATTACACTTGCGTTCGTCTGCTCTTGTGTTCGCCGGCCCTCTGTTTCAGATTCTAGATTTGTGGGCAGTCGGGATTCCAGGAACAGACAGAATTGATCCAGCCAGCCGTCACCCCGAGAGATGTGCCAAGTTATTCTGCGGCCCCCACCCTCTTAAAACATTACAACATTGCCCAAATAGTGAGGCAGGACAGAAAGACTGTGTGTGTGTGTTTTCACATGTTAACACTCTCGCATTCCTTTACTTTCTACGTTTTTTTAACAAATACCGTTGCAGATTAAGCTATGAAAGATTTCTCTGATTCAAAACCATTAAAATGAGCTTTCCACAGGAAAGTATGTTGTACTTTCTTGCATCTTTGTGTTTTTTTTCTTGACTTTTGAAACGTTGTGTGTAGTTTCAGGGCTGGATCGTATAGCTCAGTGATTCGTTCAGGCTGTCGTGTCGTGTCGAGTTGAGCTGTGTGTGTGAATTCCGCAGGTATGGAGTACGAGCACCTGTGAGTTCGTTCGGACGCTGAACGGTCACAAGCGTGGAATCGCATGTCTGCAGTACAGGGACAGACTGGTGGTCAGTGGCTCATCGGACAACACCATCAGGTATGTGATGTTGAGTGTTTCTACTCTGTGTTGTACTGACATCACAGCCTTCGTTTATAACTTGTTTTCATGATTCTCCCCAGGCTGTGGGACATCGAATGTGGGGCGTGTTTGCGAGTTTTGGAGGGACACGAGGAGCTAGTCCGCTGCATTCGCTTCGATAACAAGCGGATCGTTAGCGGCGCGTATGACGGGTACGTCTGATCCTCTGCCCCTAGATCCACCCATTATATATGCCGCTGTACTTAAAATAAGTACTTAAAATATTTTATTTACTTAAAATAAACCTATTACTCTCTTTAAACTCGCTGCTGTGCTGTTTGAGGATTACATTTGAGCTAGTTTTTGTCTGGATTACAGACATTATAACGAATAATCTCTTTATTCTCGCATCTTTAATTGCGACGTTGCATTTGTCTGCTCTTTGTGCTTTGGTCATTAATCTAATGCTGGAGCGGAGCACAATACCCTCACAGCCGACGGAGCATTCACATTTAATCCCACAATTGATTCAGATTATCTGTAGATTATGTGTGGAAGAGGCTCTAGATCTGCTTTACAACAGAAGAGTGGGATTTTGGCTAATGCATCAGATTTATGACAGTCATATTATGTAAATTGTGTAACACTTTAATGTCTGTGTGTGTGTGTGCAGTAAAATTAAAGTATGGGACCTGCAAGCAGCTCTTGATCCGCGGGCCCCGGCCAGCACTCTCTGTCTGCGTACGCTTGTGGTGAGTTCTTAGATCCTCAGTCCATTATCACTGCAGCCTATTCAAAACACACAGACTCCAGACTCTCTTAACACACGTTGTTAGTCACTTTTGTTAAATTCTGCAGATGTGTACATAACATGATGCTCAATTTTCATATTTGCAAAACAGTCATAATGCATTTATAGGGCAAAATTTAGTGTGAAGTGTGTTACTGCTTAACAAATGACCATGATGTCAAACTGTATATATAGTGTTATATATTGTGCCTGGTGTTATGTTGTGTGTGTGTGTCATACTCTGTCTGGTGATATATTGTGTGTGTGTGTGTGTCATACTCCATCTGGTAATATATATCATCAGTATTTCTCTACCTGTAACTCGGTGATATCTCCTCCTGCTTACCTCAAACAGACACACCGCACACCTCAGTCTCGAATGCGTCACTCATCTCCGTCTCGTGCTGTTCCTCTCATAACTCATGTATTTATATTGTGCTGGACTGAGGGATGTGTGACGTCATTCCGCCGTGTGACAGATGCTGATGGTTCTGATGTTATGACTCTGAGGAACAGCCCTGTAATCATCTCTGTCGTTTCCTGTAGGAACATTCGGGCCGAGTGTTCCGTCTTCAGTTTGACGAGTTCCAGATCATCAGCAGTTCTCATGACGACACCATCCTCATCTGGGACTTCCTCAATGTCTCCACCAACGGACAGACAGAAGGGCGATCGCCATCCCGCACCTACACCTATATATCCAGATAGCAGGTAACCTGTGTTAGCATGCGCTTGTATAGACATATATGTTCAGTTCCAACAGTTACGGAATACCTGAAAATATTAGCGAATTGTACAGATTGTGCCTTCTAGCCCTGAAACAGCTTTATTTATTCTTGCTGTAAAGCACTGTTTCTCAACCAGGGGATCTCAAGCTGACTTGAAATTATTTAAAGGTAGGGTAGGTAATTTCGAAGAGGCTAGCAATAGCAAGCTAGCTTTGAAAGCATAAGATCCAAGCACTCTCCAAAACCACGCCTCCTCCAACACATGAACACATACATCGTTTGACAGGCATTCGGACCGAATGCAATGATTGGACGGACATTGTATGGTTCTGTGACTTCCATAGAAAATATAATACTTGTGTGTATTTAGAACCGTTTAGTTAGTTGTTGATGTAAAGATGCTTTCAACCAGCGTAACAACTAGCATAACAGTGTTTCTTTCAGTCAAAAAGTCAAAAAGGTTGAGATCCATTTGGCTTAATATTGCAATTGCGACTTACCGTCAGTCTTATTGGTTACGTTTACATACTATTAAAACGCAGTCGTGTGATCTCTCTGCAGGGAAGCCCGGGTGGCGTGCGGAGCGTGTGTGAGTGTGTGTGGGGACTTTTTGGGTGATCCGGTCTCTGCGAAAGTGTGCCAGGATCAAAGGTCGAGGAACGCCACCCACCCCCCTCCCCTTCTACCCTCCTCTCTCCATCTGTCCGATTGATTTCTCCTTCTGACGTTACGAGGGCCACCCCCAACACACAAACGGAACTGGTTCTCTTTTTCCCTCTCAGTGGAGGAGGAGGCGGAGCAAAGATGGAGAGAGCCATCAAGCAGAGGTGGATGTGGAGCCCCGCCCACACATACCCAGAGCGGCTGCTGCCACAGCTCTGCCCCTTGGGCACATGGACTCTGTGTCTATCTTTTGTTTTCTGTTTATTTTTATTGTTGGATAAAGAAAAACTAAAGTGAGAAGGAAAGGTCTGTGAAGGCCCAAGTGCTGTTCCTTCCCAGTGAACTGTTCTGCATGATTGAGTAACCAGTGGGACGTATCGTGTGCTGGTCAACCTTTGGTTTCTCTCTTGTGTTTTTGTTTTTTATGCTCTTTCTTATTTTAATTTGGGAAATTGACTTCTTTTGCTTTTCTCGTGAAATGGTATGAATAATTGTAGTTTTACTGACTCCTCTGCTGATCTGTCGCTCCATTTCTGGTTTTAGCATCGTCTTTTTCCTCTCCGTCTCGTCTCTGTCTGCTTGTCTCGGTTCTGAATGACCCATAACTGATTTACATTTAGTTGTACACAGATTGTCTTGTCTAAAATGGTGTTGTATATTGAAAAGATTTTTTTAAAGGAAAAAACATTATTAATAAGAATAAAGTACTTGACTGTGCAGGAGTGTTGAAAACAAGCATAGTTGTGTGTGTGTGTGTGTGTGTGTGTGTGTGTGTGTGTGTGCGCACAAGGTTTTGTGTGTGTATGTGTACAAGCATATTGTTTTAGTGTGTGTGTTTAAGCATATTGGGTTTTAATGTCTGTGTGTGTGCACGCATATTGGGGTTGTGTGTGTGTGTATTTGTGTAAGCATATTGGGTTTAAATGTGTGTGTGTGTATATGTGTGTGCAAGTATCTTGTGTTTTAGTGTGTGTTTCTGATTTGAGTGTCTGAGGTAAAAGTGTTCCGGTAAGCGCAGATGTCATTAACCTGACATAACTGCTGCCAAGATCCTTCCGCGAGCAGCGCAGGGCCGCTGTTTCAATATTTGACTTTACCTCCTGCTTCGAAATGTGGAAATTGGCCGTGCTTTAATTTTTAATCCAATGGTGAGGTCTTATTAGATTTCAGCTTTCATGATCGGCTCTGTAGCAACATTTGATAATTCAAAAGTTGATTTCGGCCTTTCATAGCTGGAGCGGCTCGGGAACTGTTTAAAATCTTTCAATATTTAGTCGCCAGTAATAAAATATGAAGAGCTTGTAATAGTTGATCTTCACCGCTGGCGAGAGTTTCCTTCTGTCGCTTCCGTCATTAGTGTGAACGATTGCAGACTTGCACCAGACTCTGAATGTGGGATGTGACAGATGAAAACAAAAGGAGAAATAAAGAGGAGGATCAAAGTCAGTCTACAGAGAGAGAGAGAGAGAGAGAGAGGAAGCTACTGCACAATGGGGTGTAGGAATGTTACAGGAATGACCTGTTGATTTAGCCCGAGTATGATTCATGAGGTCACCTTACATATGTCAGACGAAGCTAGGCTCACTATACACTCCAAATCGACAGCTCAACTTAAAAATTATTGTTATAAACCTACCCCTGCGAATCGTGGTAATTTGTTTTGTTTAAATCATATACAGAAAGATACGGATTCTGCTTTCATTTGCAGTTAGTGACTACCAGTCCGGTTTTACATGAAATTTAAGTCCACGTCAGATCATTTTCATCTGTTTCTATGCCAACTTTAAAAAGGTTTAGATCCGATAGTTTATACTCTATCACCACTAGGTGGCAATAAAAAAGTTTAACAAAAACTCACTAATCAGAACCTTAAGCTTCACTATAAAACACAATCGACATATACACAAAATAAATATTTTAATAACATGAATAATATCAAAATACTTCATCTCACGATTTTGGCGGCAGAGTAATTCGCCAACACACAGACCGTTTTTGTTATTACGGAGTAATATCTCTGATACATGTGAAGCCATCTGGAGAGATAACATTTGCTGTGCATATACTGCTGGATATTAACCAGTGTTAAACCTTACCAGACATCAGTGCAGTTCATTATTGTACTGCCTGCTGGTAGAGCATCGTGCTTGCAACACAAGTTCATGGGTTTAATTCTGCGGGAATGCACATAATTGTAAAATGTATAGCTTAAATGTGCCGCGAGTCGCATCGATTAAAATCTCTGCCATATGCATTAATTTATATATAAAACTTTTTCTTAGAGTGGCCCACACAGAATGCACTCATTGTGGAGAAACTTGAACTAAACGTTCCCCAAACGTTCCGATGAGACTCTTGACAAATATACATTCTAATGGATTTTGGTTCCTGTTTACAATCTCATG
The DNA here is from genome assembly GCA_036877575.1 of Botia almorhae. Taxonomy (NCBI): domain Eukaryota; kingdom Metazoa; phylum Chordata; class Actinopteri; order Cypriniformes; family Botiidae; genus Botia; species Botia almorhae. Next base: position 16,800 of record JAZGTJ010001971.1, read on the forward strand.
GTTCTTATAGGCCCAAAGTACATGAAGCACGCCCTATAACAGCCCTAAACATAACCACAGGTTTTAGCTGCTGTGTGTCGAGGAAAAACTCTGTCTTCCACAATTTTCCACGGATGGATGGCAACCGTGAGCCATTCAACTTCATCAAAGAGGGACGCTAGACATTTGGTCGCATGTTTTCACATTTAGACAAGTCTAAATCTGTGGCGCTAGACATTTGTGAGGAGTACATAAGCCTCAAGTGCTTGGTCCCCTTACGGTCAGGGTTTAGATACTGGACGCTGGCCCAGATGTCTTTGGTTATGCTTGCATGGTTACACAGTGTTTAAGCGACCTTGGGGGCTCAGTTCTGAGTCTAACCTACGCATGTTTCAAAAATAGCATCTCTAGATCTTTAGTAAGCAGTGATCTGTGCCCGCACACAGTTAGAGACGGTCTCCAATCTGTGCTTGTGGTGTGTTGCATTATGGGATTGGTTGAGGAGAGGTGGATGTCTGCTGGACTCTTTTGCTTCTTTTGTTGACGGTTGTGAAGCTACAGGGCTGAAGATCTGGTTGCCCTCCTGGAGGGAAGCGCTTCATGAAATGCACGTCTCTCTGATTGGGTAACGTGTTTGGCCCCCGGCGCGGTCGACCCCTTTTGGTAAAGCCCACGTACCAGCCCACATAGCGCGCAGACATCCACGCAGTGTAGTTGTTCTCAAGCACGATTTCAATGAAAACACAGCCTGCGTTTACACCACTCGCTCTCTGAAATGAACAAATAATTAAATGTGTTTAATTAATGTTATTAGATTTGGGTGTATCAAGGTCATGGACATCACCCGAACAGTCTCAATATCATTAGCCAGATTATTTTGCAAAAATCAGCTTACTAAGTTTTGATCTCAGTGGAATTATTGGGAAATAAGCTTCTTATTTGCCAACTGTTGAGAGGCGTGTGTCAACATCAGCCCCACAGAGATGCATGCTAAATAAATATTGCCCACAGTTATGGAGCATTCTCTCTGATAGCAACATTATTGCTGCAGGTCGACGTGCCAGCTCTCTGTTGGCATCAAGGGAGCGCCGCACTCTGCGCTTCCATTGGTAGCTGTTGCATTGCATCACAGCTCATTTGCATAAAGTCAAGCAATATAAAAGTTCATGCGTGTTGGTGTTATTGTCGTAATGGTACAATATTTAGCTTACTCTTCCCACAAGCTTCCCCTTCCGGGTCATGCACAGGTAAAAGTTTGTCTCCTTCCCTCGTATCCTCACTTGACTGCCGAAGGTGTTGGCTTCCACCACGAGCTGAGCTTGTGAAGACACAACATAAAACTGAGCGTCAGTGCTACAATGACCTGCGTTATGATTCTCAAACCTTTCCTGGTTTTACTGTTTTTTCAAAAGGCAACAGTTCTTAAAGCTACACATAGTTTGACGGGCAAGTGTGACATTCCATCATTGCATTTGGAACAAATGTTTATATTATTTGCCAGTGTTCATTAGTGAGAGATTAATATTGTACTGTGTTAGCATTTCCATAATGGCGTTAGCTTATAAAAGAGTAGCCAGCTAACAGGGAACGTTCTTAAAATGTCGGCTAATATTCTCCAGAAGTTAACACAAAGTTCTTGCAGTAACATTAGTAGAACGTTTTTTCTAATGTTCTTATGTTTTCCATTTTAATGTTTGCTTAATACTCCAGTTAAACAGTCACTAGTTTAGGTATAAAGAGTGTTAATTTGGTGCGTTAATTTGCAGGCAAACATTCAAACCACTTTTTACCATATTTGTCTCCATCCTCGCCCATAGCAGTGATGTTTTTTCCGAGCACCTGCACATGTTTTCCACTGGTTCGGCTGTACAGCTGGTAAACTCTGTGATGTTTCCTACTTAGACCGTCTCTCACACCTGTCTGGTGTTCCACGTGCACTCCGAAGTTGACATTTTCCACTGCTAACATCTGAATAAACAAGAGACGAGAGCTGGTCAGCACAAATGACTCTTAATCGATTTGTAAGCCGTTTATTGATAAAGCTTTGTGTTTTTGGTGACGTGCAGTTTGTAGGCACCTGTAATGGACTGTACAGCAGTAACAGAGTCTGGAAGCATCTAACCCAGAGAAATAGAGGAAAACACAGATTTGATATACTGGAAGTTTAATATGATATATTTTTTGACATTAATAATACAGGTAAACTACAGCAAACAGCCCAAAAGCAACAACCCAGCTAATCAATTTGGCTTATAAGAACGTTTCTCTAACGTTTCCCTTAAGTAGCAAACAACGTTAAACTTGTTACTTCGAAAGATCTGGGAATGTTCAAAACGTCCAGTTTTTTTAGACGTTGTATTAACGTTATTGCATGGTTATAAGAATGTTATTCAAACGTTTTTCATTTTGTGACGTTTATAAAACTGAACTCAAGAATAATATAAAGCTTTTACGCTTTGACAACTTTGCGAGAACCTTTAGAAAACGTTCGCCAGTGTTCTGAGAACGTTGTTGGCTGGGGATGCATGCATAGAAAGACGTATTAATGCGCGAGCTGTTATCCGAGGAGGGTTTGTGTTACTGTGAGAACGCAACATCTGCTGGAGATGGAAACACGACAAATGCTTTAAGGGGGTAACGGAGGGTGGATGCATGTCTCTGCCGTTATCCGAACAGACGCACGTAACGATTCTAGAGCTTTATGTTGCGTGTATCTTACAATTCGCACCAAATTTCACTTACAGCACGATTGCCGAGGAGAGGACGGACCGCATCGCTCCAGCGACAGGAAGATCTTTGCGCCGGCTTTTGGCGATCGTTTCAAAACTTGGAGCCAAAACCGGTCACGGACCCAGGTGAGCATCTGAGCGCGTATTGGAGGATTGTTCAGAGAAAGACTTCTCGCCAGGAAACCCGTTTACATGTTCACGAATCCAGGGTTTCAGAGAACGACAGGTGAAAAAAGGTCAGCGTGACTCCACACTGCGCATATCACGCTGGCAACAGATGGATGTTTCAAACGCTCCAAGTGTCTCTTCTTGAAATATCATAAAAAGCGCAATGCAAAACTGAAAGAAAAATCGCAATTCTAAGGACCTCTCGTTCTTTAAGAAGTCTCTGGTAGATTTTCACCCTCTTCGGCTTCTTTTGTGTAGCTGCGGGGTTGAAAGGACCCCTCTCTCACCACAGGACAGTGCGTTTTCTGAATAAGAAGGAAGCGCCGCTGAAGTGGAACGGAGATGGGCGGGGTGCGCGCAGGGAATGGGACGACGACTCGAGCTCAGTTATCATCACCAAGGTGGGGTTTAACCTTACGAATGAAAACTTTAAGCAGTACCGATGCAAACTGGTACTGTTTGGATAAAAACGTCGACTGTAAAAGGTGACTTCTTGGCGTTCCAACGCCCCACTTATATGCGCGTTTTGTAAAAACCCGTGCAGTGAGTAATATCAGGGCATATTTAAACACGTCAAACAGAAGAGAGGGTGTGAGAAAGGTATGTAAGCAACGAGTCATTCCAAAATGAACATTTCACAGGGATTTCAGAAACACCGCCCGTTTCCCCCCTCTTCTGACCACGACAGAACCGCAGACACCCGGGTCAGCCAACAAGCACTTGCACTGCGTGCGCATCCACCCCCCTTTCTCGCCCCAGCGCCCCTGTGCCCCATCCAGCAGCAGCGATAGACGTGTGCGAGTGAATGAGATAGACAGGCAGACGGAGAGAGAGAGAGAGAGAGAGACAGGTAAATTAGCGGGTAGCCAGACAGGTCACGGCCCGCTTGGCAGTTATGTACACCCTAAATGGACCATATCGCACTTCCAAAATACAGAAACGACCCGAAATCATAACTCACCCGAAATCTTTTCACCCTAAAATCCCGTAAGTTCCAGATACAATAAACATTTGTTGTTTTAATTATTTTAATGGTTTGATGTTTTAGTGTACAGGAGAGAGGGAGCATTGAACAGGTTATAATGATGTGATGTTCACTGTGATATTCAATGTGATATTTATACACGGCTGTGTGGAGAGTTAAATCAGACCAAATAAGGACACTGGTGGACCTGATGACATTTTCTGTACCACACTGTGATTGGATAACCTTTTGTACCAGCGGTTTCTTTCCTCTTTGTCTTTCAGTGTCTGGGCCCGGCCCGGCCCGGCCCTCCGCCCAGATAGAATTTTCTAGATGAACTTCAGAGATGTTGAAGATCAACAAAAATCGATCTTCGTGCGAGAGATATCAAACGCGCTTTCTCTCCGTCCTCTTTGAATATCAAAGCGCTTTGGGTTTTTTCCACCGCTGTGATTTTTGGGATTCCGATGGCTTTTTATGAATATCAAAATTTGAAATCAAAGACTTAGTCAGAACAGGCCGAGCTGTACGACGGTGCGCGGTCCAGAAATGAACATATTTTATCTGTTCTCTCAATGGATTTGCTCTCCTCTCAAAATCCCACCCACACCAAGACCTCCCTCCACCCCTGTTCTCATCCCTCACTCTGACACGTCCGACTCCACCAGTTTCAGACAAAACAGGAGTTCTTCCTTCTCATGTTTGTCTCTCAGATGTCTCGTTCTATCTCTTCCTTTTGGCTCGTCTTCCTTATTTCCAGACATCGGAGGGAGTTCGAGCTTCTAATAGAAGACAGGTCCCTACCGCAATCAAGATTACAGTTTGAATAAACACGTTCTCTCTTTTTTTCGGCCTGTCTGCACCCCGCTCCTATTTTTCCTGTTATTTCTCTCTTTGGCCCTCTTTTGGCTGAAGTATGAGCACTTGTTATGCGTTCATCATGGCAGCCCTTCTTCTGGAATAGATTAGCGGGGCAGGCAGGAAGGGGAAACAGTGGTGGAGCGAAGCTGACGGAGGGCCACGAAGGTGTTAAGGAGAATGAAGTGTGAGAAGAAGGTCTCAAAAAGGAACGGAACGTCGGAAAATAGGAAGTGCGAAGCTTAATAATAAAGGGAAAAGGGAGGATTGTGGAATGACAAAGGAGGTCACCGTAGGTAACAGAATACACAGTGTTGACTCACGGCTCATGGGGCCATTCAGACCTCAGTACATTTTTTGTACATGCATTACCTGGGAATCAAACCCGGAAGCTCAACATTGGCAGCTGTAGGAACAACAGGCTTAAATTAGTCTTTTCTTATTGCCCATTAAATAAATTTGCTTTTAATACCAGCCAAAATACCAGACTTGTTTATCTGAATTTCACAAACCCTACATACACTGCATTGTAATCTCTTACACTGCATTGTAATCTCCTACATACACTGCACTGTAATCTCTTACATACACTGTATTGTAATCTCCTACATACACTGCATTGTAATCTCTTACACTGCATTGTAATCTCCTACATACACTGCACTGTAATCTCTTACATACACTGCATTGTAATCTCCTACATACACTGCATTGTAATCTCTTACATACACTGCATTGTAATCTCTTACACTGCATTGTAATCTCTTACATACACTGCATTGTAATCTCTTACATACACTGCATTGTAATTTCTTACATACACTGCATTGTAATCCCCTCATTTTTATCCTCATGCTATGGATTATAAATCCACATCGGTCACTTCCTTACTTGCGTTTGTGATGTATAACATCATGAGTTATCCCCCCACCTCCCTCTGCTTTGACTTGGTTGGGTAAGAGCCACAGGTCTCTCTCTCTCTCTCTCTCTCTCTCTTTCTGTTGGCACATGAGCGCAGCCACTGAACTGAAAATACTTAAACGGACATTTTCTACCTCCTTTTTGCACAGCCGGAATACATTTGTTTGAGTGTGCCAACCACATGCCGGTTAACAGGAAATGTTCTCAGAATGTTGGCTAATGTTCTCTAAAAGTTTGTTCTACGTTTGAACATTCTCGCAGTAATGCTAGTAGAACGTTTTTTATTGTTAAATATTATCTTTGTCAAAAACTTTATTCCTAAGTTAAATGTTTTAAAAATGTTACAAACCTCAAAATAACATTTTGAACCTTTTTGTAACTTAATGGAAACATTAGGGGAACGTTCCTACAACCTATTGTTAGCTGAGAGTTCTCTTGTAATACACACATACAAATGCACATGCATAACCTTATACATACACAATTTCTACAGTTGTTTATATAATTATCAGTCAGTTTAGGCTTACAGAGATTCTGATCATACAACTATGTTGGTATGTTAGGCACTATGGAGCAAAAGTGAAATTAGTACTGTTTCTGTAGGGCATAAGGTACAGGAGGCAAATAAATGTATCCGTGTTTGAATTGCTAATAGGTAAAACTGTTCCTTTGAGTTCTGTGGAAAAAGTGTTTAACATTCAGGCGTTCACACGGACCGCCCGAATTCCTCAGATCTGACAGCCATCGCAGCCAGCTGTCAGTCACCTCAAATTTAGCCACGGCGTAATTGACCTCACGACTGCTTGGCAAGTTCACACACACAGAGCGGGAAGGAAAAAATCTTGTCGTGTGAGGAGCAGTTTTCGTAGCTTTCACAGATTTTGGAACGTTGGGTTGCGTTATCGTCAAATTTTGCAAGAGCCGCGAGTCTGCCAGGTGCCTCAGCAAACACGCTGTTTTACTGAGTGTGTCTGTATATTTTGGGGAGCTGAAGTTTCAACCCAGCTGAGTTTAAGCTCCTATTCGGCAACAACATTGACTCAGAATAATGAAGTGCCCTAAATTCAAAGAGGAATAACCCAGTTAACAGAATGAACGTTTGGAGCGTTCATTTTTGCTACGTAAAATGTTTCACTGGGAAAGACAAGAATGAAAGACATACGCACACAAACAACAAATCACAGCCTTCAGCCGAGCACTTTTGCAGGTTATGAAATTGCACGTTTTCTTTTATGGAACTCACATCAGGATCTCCAAACGATGGGAAAAAGGCAGCGAGATTAAAATCACTCGCGATTCAGAAACGACAGGTTGATTTGATTAACAAGGTGTTAGCGGTTTGCACAATCAAACATCAATGTGCTGTTTTCTCCCGGGAGAAGTTAACCACATAGCAACACAGGAAAAAAGCGACCTAAACGGAACATTTTATACGAAACAGCTTTTCATGTTTTAACGAAGCAGAAGTGTGTGGATGTTGTTGTTTATGCTGTTGTGAAAGATTAGACAAGGAAAGGTCATTCATTTGACAGATGTTAGGAACACACACACACACACACACACACACACACACAGTGAACTATATCAAGGTCAAACCCTAACGCACGTCCCAGCTAACAATTTTAGGTTATAAGAACGTTTTCCTAATGTTTTCATTATGTAACAAAAACATAAAAAATGTTAATTGAATGTTCCGGGAACATTCTAAAAGCCTGTTTTTGGATGTTGTATTAACCTTATTGTTTGGTTATAAGAATGTTGTTATATTGTTTTAATTCTGTAACTCGTTTTAAAACTTTCCACTAACAACCTGAGAATAACATTTTCCGGTATAAATCTATATCAAACATTTGATATACATTTGAAACATATTTTATAAAACAATATATGAAAAAAATATATATTTAAAAAGCTTTAACGTTGAGAAACCGTTTAAAGAACATTGGCCGACGTTGTGTGAACGTTCCCTGTTGGCTGGGCTAGTGTGCATTTGTCATTATAAAAAACCGTCTTCACCTGCAGTCGGAATCTTGTTGTCCTACATCCCATTTTATGTTGATTTAGTGTTCAGAGTGAAACTATTGTGAAACCACTTGTGATCTGCAGACAGGAAGTATGTTGTGGAAAGATCAGAAGATGTGATGGAACGGGAGGTCTCGGGGAACATCAGGTATGTGTTATTCTGATTTACAATAGCTGGGAAAATGGGTTCCTGTGGCTTCAGTGGTAGAACACGGCCATGCTAATGATGCCAGAATCATGGGTTCGATTCCCAGAGAACTTTTAAAATCATTAACTAGTTACCTTGAATGCACCGCATAAAACTGAAACGTGTACCAGATGTATGAATGTTAACGAGTAAATGAAAACAGATTCACAAATACATCCAGATAGTATTTCCATGTCCGTCGTTAGCCGATTAAAGAACCCACGCGGTTTAATCTGTGATAAAACAGAAAACCAGTGTTGTGTATCCATTTCTGATATTAAACGCACTCACATGTAATTAAGCAATGAGACGCATCTAAATAATGAGCTGCAGAAATGACCCTGAGAATATAAATGGGAGGGGCTTTATGGGGGGAGGGGCTCTGTTTTTAACTTCCCAGATTGTATTAATTCCCATTTGTGGTTGAGGTTCCTGCCACTGCATGATCATGGTCATTTAGCACTGTAACATTTCTGAAAACGAAATTTGATTTAGATGTATTACATGTGGCCGATGGCCACGTGCCTCATCTGTTTTCACTTAAGCTGGGAATGTTTCGCTCGGGAACACTGCCGCCCCCTATTGGACACACAAGGAAGTGTTTGGAAAATGTGTTCCGAATGTTTTCACGATTCATTTTAGTTGTTGACATGAAAATGATGAACTGCTTACAGATATATCCGTAGAACTCATCGCTTTCTCATATCTGTACGGTTGACATGCGTTTGGTCGGTTCTGACGATCATCTCTCGTATCCAAAAGGTTTCTGTTTTGTTTACAGCTGTGATGGCGTCGCCAATGTTTTTGGCACGAGGCGAGAGCGCCAGCCCACAGCGACACGGTGTGATATAAACAGGTTTTCTCAGTCTCTCCATAAATCTCTCTCTCTCTTTTCTGTGGGCATTCTTCAGTTGACACAGCTGAGGAGCAGGTGCTTGTCAGTCTGCTCGCGTCTTGCTCGCTTGTCTTCCCACATGTACTATCATCTCCGTCCTCCTCTGTCTGTCCAGCTGCTTTTCAGATCTGTTGTTATTTTCTTAATCTTCTCTCTGTTGTTGCGTTGCCCACACAGTGTCCACATACAGTAGATCTACAGTAGAGAGAAAGAGAGAGAGAGACGTGTGTGTAAATGAAAACTTCCTTCTTCTGATTGGTTGCTATGATCCCTCAAGGAGGAATGGGGGTAATTAGCGGAAGACTTTGCCTCCCCCCTGTGGCGACCCAGGAAGGTGCAATTAGTCATAACCAAGTCATAACGTTAATACAACGTCACATTGTGCGTGTCTGGCAATTTCTTTTGTATTTTTTTTGTTTTTGTTATTTCATGGTGTTAAAAGTCATAAACTTGGACATCGTTATTTCAGTATTTCATAGTTTATACATTTTTTAATTTTTGAGGTGCTGTATTGTATTTGGTGACGTAGGTGACTATATAGTCCTAAGTTACTAACTATCCGACTGTACAATGTTTGTTATATACATCTCTATTTATTTAATTGCCACACTCGATTTTAAAGTTACAGACTATGGATTATAACAGTGGCCTGAGTGTGACCGAGACAGCTGTAGGTCAATCCGCATTTATGGAGTTCACCGAAGGCTAATGGAGGCTGCCGACTAATATAAAATCGTTAAACCACTCTGGTCGAATCAATTCAAAGACCGAACGAAAATGAGCTTTTAATTAAAGCCTTCAGTGCGAGTCCAGTGTCTGAACTTCCACATGACAGCTTAAAATAACAAAACTGCCCTTTTTTACACGCTGCAGCGTCTCTCTGTTTTCGGCTATGTTTGGAAAACATATTGGAAACAGTTTTATGCGGCCACAGCGCTGTGCATTTATTTCGCCTTTAAATACCATGAAACTTATAATATAACGGTAGAAAGGCTGTTTACGCGCGTTCGTGTGCCACATAAGTGTCCTCTTTCTGGTCATTAATGAGAGTAAATGTGTTTGTTGGGTGGGTCGATTTAAATTGCTTTGTTTCCGATTCGGCTCGGTGCCATTTAGTATGCACTCAAGGTAATGGAGAGCAGGATGAACCCTGTATTTTTGCTGCTCAACCAATCGCGCGCGGCGGGATTACGCCTCACAAAACCTTTTAATACCACTGTTCGGACCCGCGGCCCTCTAATCCCCACTACATTAACTAAAAAGAGCGCGAGCCCCTGGAAGATCGCGCCATCTGCTAGAGTTTCATTTCACGGACTCATTTGGTGCTTATTTAAAGAGAATGTCTTGCCTTGTTTTAGATCAGACAGGAGTGGGATGAGAGAGGGATAAAACTGCAGAACAGGAATAAAACAGGGAAGAAACCAGAGCTGCTTTTAAAACTCGTTCCCTTCAGCGTCATTGTCTTTAGTTTAGTTATTGCTGAACAACATTTAAATGTATTAGATATATAGAACGTGCAGAGACCTGTTTTGTAGTGATTGTATTTTCAAGTACAAGTACAACAAGTATGCTTGTTGCAAAACTGTTGTGAGCTGTTTTTGGACTTGGTCTTTTTCTCATTTTAGGCTAAATTACTTTTTGTTTTCATTTGTATTTGTTGCATTTAAACACAATTTTTGGTGTTTAGAGTCGAAGGCGGACGCACCTCTCCCAACACACCCTTACAAATAAAACCGGTTTTATTATAGCCAAAGTACAGTGACTGAGTACCATTTATATAACCACGATTTTGCTACAAATACCATGGTTAAACTATGATTGCTTTACCAAAACGATGCTTAATTTATGGTTACCGTGGTTTAACTATAGTAACCATGTTTTTAGTTTTAAACTGTAGTAAAAGCATGGTTAATTTGTGTAAGGGCAGGTCTCTCACCTTCTCTTTCTCTCTCACTCACTCACACACACACACAGTGCGCACGTGCCATTGGCCAAAGGCGCGCGCTCTGGTGTTAAAGCAAGAGGTTTAGAGGTTCTTACCACGTTCTCGTCAAGAGCAATAACGCTCGTTCACCACTCAGATATTACCGTGTGTGTTTCGAGGTGGATTTTTTAAACTTTTGCTTGCTATACAAAACTTCGCAATGCAATTATGAGCGCTCGGTTGGGGTTTGCAAACATATCGTTCGTCTGAAGGCGCACGTTCATACTGAGGGATTTGAATGGAGCTGTGGGTACGGGCATGGCAGCTGACCTGCCTGACACTCGTCGCATCTGTGGTGGATGTGGTTTTGGCACAGATTCGTTACATGGTTCCAGAGGAACTGGAGCACGGGGCCTTCGTTGGAAACATCGCGGAGGATCTGGGACTGGACACCAACAAACTCTCCATCCGCAGATTTAGGATCGTCTCTGGTGCGAAAAAGCAATATCTGGAGGCGAATTTAGAAAACGGCGTTTTGTTTGTGAACGAGAGAATTGACCGAGAAGAGTTGTGCGAGCAAAACCCATATTGCTCGTTTCATCTCCAGGTTGTTATTGAAAATCCACTGGAATTATACAGAGTAGAAGTGGAAATACTGGATGTCAACGACAACTGCCCTGTTTTTCAGTGGACTGAATTTAACCTGGATATCTCGGAATCTGCCGCGCCTGGATCGCGCTTCCCACTGGAGAGCGCGCAGGACCCGGACGTCGGTGACAACTCGCTCCGCTCTTATTTGCTGAGCCTAAACAAACACTTTATCCTCGACGTGCAGACGCGCAGCGACGGCAGCAAATTCGCGGAGCTGATTCTCGAGACCCCGCTGGACCGGGAGCAGCAAAAGACGCACCTGATGGTTCTCACAGCCGTGGACGGCGGCTCGCCGGAGAGGTCCGGTACTGCGCAAATAAACGTAACGGTTCTAGATGCCAATGACAACGCGCCGGTGTTTGATCAGAACTTTTATAAAGTGAGACTGACCGAAAACGCACCACGGGGCACAGCGGTAATAAAACTAAACGCTACTGATCTTGACGAAGGACCCAATGGAGAGATCACGTACTCTTTCAGTGGACACGCGCCGATGAGAGTGCGCGAGCTGTTTTCTGTGGATGCCCGTACTGGAGAAATCTACGTGAAAGGGCTCATCGATTACGAAAAGGCAAGAACGCACGAGATATACGTGCAAGCTAAAGACAAGGGACCGTCTGCCGTGGCCGTGCACTGCAAAGTGATGGTTAATATCATAGACGTCAACGACAACCTACCAGAGGTGATTCTTACCTCCGTGTCCACGCCTGTGCAAGAGGATGCTTCCCCCGGCACAGTGATAGCGGTCATCAGCGTTACGGATAAGGATTCCGGAGAGAACGGTAACGTTGACTGTGAAATTCCCCATCACGTCCCGTTTCAGCTACACTCTTCCTTTAAAAACTATTATACGTTGGTCACGTGCGATTTTCTAGACCGAGAGACGGTTTCTGAGTATAACATCACCCTCACGGCGCGCGATATGGGATCGCCGCCTCTTTTCACCAGGAAAACCATTTTGGTGCAGGTGTCTGACGTCAACGATAACGCACCGCGGTTTCAACAGCCGTCCTACACCGTCTACCTGACCGAAAACAACGCCCCGGGCGCCTCCATTTGCACCATCACCGCGCAGGATGCAGACGCGGAGCAGAATTCCTATCTATCATATTCTGTTTTGGAAAGCGACATCCGTGGAGTGCCCGTATCCACCTACGTGTCCATCAATTCAGACAACGGCAACATTTACGCACTGCGCTCTTTTGACCACGAGCACATCCGAAACTTTCAGCTCGCGGTTCAAGCAGAAGACGCCGGCTTTCCGCCTTTGCGCACGAACGTCACCGTGAACGTGTTTGTTTTGGACCAAAACGACAACCCGCCGGTAGTGGTTTCTCCGTTACCCGAGAATGACACCGCAGCGGTTGCGCATGTCCCCAGATATGCCGATCCTGGATACCTAGTGGCTAAAATCACAGCCATGGACGCAGACGCGGGGCAAAACTCGCGTCTCTTTTACGAAGCTCTCCAAGCCACAGATCTCAGTTTATTCAGCGTTGCCCTGTACACTGGAGAGATCAGGACGATTCGCCGGCTGATGGACAACGAGCCCACGAGGCACAGGCTGGTGGTTTTGATCAAGGACAACGGTCAGCCGCCCCTTTCGGCCACGACCTCCATCATCTTGTCAGTTGTTGACAGCGTGCCACAGACTTTGCCTGACCTCGGCGACTTCGCCATGAGCCCCCAGTACCGGTCACAGCTCACGCTGTATTTAATAGTGTCTCTGGGCGCAGTTTCAATTACGTTTCTAGTGGCTATAATCGTCCTGACTACAATAAAGCGACACAGGCACAGCCATTCTGTTGGCGATTACGACGGGTCTCTCAGATCATGCTGTGGGTTTTATTTAAAGGCCTCTGCCGAAGATAATCTAAAAAACTCAAACTTGAACATTCACATAACGCCAGGATCAAAGAGCTCCACGCACCGCATGGAGGTCAACGGGGGCGATCCAACAGGTCAAAACTACTGCTACAAAATGTGTTTAACTCCCGAGTCGTCGAAGAGCGACTTCATGTTCCTCAAGCCATGTAGCCGAACCGGAAGTGCGCCTCGAAATAACGTCAAAGAAGCTGACAGCAAAACTCTGACGTGGAGCCCAGATAGCCACACGCTCATGACCAAGAATGAGAGGATCTCTCCAAACGAGGTACAAGCAAATGTCTATCTAGCTAACAGGGGACGTTCTCAGAACATCGGTTAACGTTCTCTAAAAGTTCTGTCAAGGTTATCAAAACCGTTTTTTGCACGTTTTAAAAGGTTACAGAATAAAAGTGTTTGAATAGCGTTTTTATAACCAAACAACATTATTAAAACAAAAAAACAACTTCCAAGAACTTTCTAAATAATTTTTTAAACGTTTTGTTATTTAATGGAAATGCTAGGAAAACGTTCTTACAACCTAAAATTGTTAGCTGTCTGTGGGCTAATTTTAAAAAAAAAGATTATTTACAAATCCCGTTTGTCCACTAGATGGCGTCTTCAGATCAAAGCTGTTTTTCGACAGCTCAAAAGTAGCTGGTTTGTTTGTTGTGGTGTAAAAATATTGCCTAAAAATACGGTATTAAACGTTACTAAACTGTCTGTACATATTTAATAGGCATTTCTAAAAACTAGATCTTAAAAATACGAATGTACAATTCCTAAATAAATGATAAAATACACGCATTTTTACAGTCCAGACACAAGTGTAGCACAAACAAGGTGACGAGTTAGTGAGGTCACATGGCTGTTTTTTGTCTTTGGAATATTTAAATTTTTTTTCTTCTGTTGTTTTTCGTACAGTGGGGAAACAAAGACCAAACCCTGACCAAGAACCAGCTGAATTATACATACAAAAGGTGATTACAGTGAAGTATTCATTTATTATCTCTCTCTCTCTCTCTCACACACACACACACACACACACACACACACATGAATCCTCTAACATCCAGTTGATATTTCTGCAGTCGTACTCCAGTGAACACAGGCAGAACCTCTCAGTCCAGAATCACGCAAGACTCTGACAGCTTTGCTTATCCATCAGTTTCACAGTACTGGACGTGGGGGAACCACACACACGGTAAGAACATCATTTGATGTTGCCCAAAACTAAATGAAACGTAATAATCTTCGCACATGTTTTCAAACATTACGGTGTGTGTTCAAACAAATCACTTAAGCAGCTTTAAAAGATTCTGCATTTGTAATTCAGTAACTACACAACGCACAGGGAACATTCACAGAACGTTGGCTACCATTTTTTATCAAAAACGCTTCTGGAGAAATGTTAGTAGTATTTTAAAATTATCAAATACGTTGTTAGTGGAATTTTTTTAAATATTGCAGAATTAAAAGTTTGAAAAAACTTTCTAATAACCAATCAATCACATCAGTACAACACCTGGACATTTTAAACATTCCTAGAGCTCCCAAAATGACATTTTTGTTTTTGTTACTTAATGGAAACGTTACAGAAACATTCTTACAACCTTGCACTCGTAGCTGGGTCATTGTTTTCTCTTGAACTGAACTGTTTTGTCTTCTGTCTTTGTTATATAAAACAGAATATAAGACTTCACCCAAGATTAGAGGTTTTCCAAACCACTCGTGGACTCCACACTACATCCAGCAGGACTCAGTTCAATCCCCTCCAGATTATCAGCATAATGTTTACATTCCTGGCACACCTTCAACACACTTTAAACTGGCTAATAATGGTGACCTCGAAGTGTACAACACATTCTCAACGTTTGGAAAGAAGAAGAAGCTAATGGCCAACAATAACTGCCAAGAGGATGATGTAATAACCAACGCTTTGTTTAAATGACAACTTGACTTCTTCCTGTTTCTAAATGATGTTGTGTGGTGTTATAGAGTAAGTGTTTGTTCTGTTGAATCGTACTGTATGATTTGCCCGCATGTCACACAACTGTACAACCCAAAAATACTCGGATATATAATTATTATTATTATTAGGGCTGTATTCTTATTTGTCATATATTTTCAGTGGTCAGAACACATTCTAAAAGCATTGAACACACGGTTGCTTTGATTTGTGAGAAAATAAGCTCTGTTAATACTTTCCATTTTGTTTTCGTCATGTCTGGAGTTATTAATAAAGAATATTATGAATGATGGAACAGAGCGAATGAGTGATTTGTTCGCCTGGAATAATTACAGTGTTTCTGTCCGTGATGCGGAACTCAACAGTTTCAATTTATCAAGATAAAACAATAATATTATACACGTTATTATGTTTATTAGTTATTAATCTCAACGCGTACAGTCCGTTGAGGCTGGGTCTAGTAAGGACCCTAACAATAGAGTTATGCTATTTCAAAATAAAAGTCGAAGAAAAAAGTCTAAAAAAAGGAATATTCTATTATTAATTAGATTTTTCATATATAATATATATTTGTATGCAAACGTTTATGTTCACATGGTGTCGTCTGCTGCCAATCACATTTCTAAAGCGACGTGAGATGAGGCGCGCGCACACCAGCGAGAGGAGCGCTGGTTTAGCCCCGTTAACCTGGATGTCTGTTATCTGCAGGCGTTTGTTGATGGAATCCACGGCACGGGGCTATCGGAAGACTTTGCTGGATCATTTAAAAACGCAAACGCAAACGCATGCTGAGCTCTGTTTACGGTTTATGAAATGTCAGTAAATGCGCTCCATCGACCTGCATTTCCTGTGAAGTCGTTTCGTTAGAACGCGAGCCCCTGCGTTGCCATTCGCTGCTTTTTGCGCTCTGCAATGGAGCCGCAGTCAAGCGCGCGTCCGAGGAGACGGTGGCACCTCTATTTTCTGGTTCTCCCGGCGATATGGAGCGTCGCTCTGGCTGTAACCAGATACTCCATCCCCGAAGAGATTCCTGTGGGCTCCGTGGTAGCTAACATCGCCTCCGATTTGGGCCTCGACGCACACAGCCTCGCGGAGCGCAAGGTGAAGCTGGATTATATTCATAGTAAAAAATACCTAGAAATAAACAAAGACACCGGCGAGCTGTTTATTGCCGAGAAAATCGACAGGGAGTATCTGTGCCCCGCCAAGACGTCGTCGTTTTGTTTTCTAAAGATGGATGTGATTATTGAGAGTCCAATACGCATCTTCAATATCGAATTGGAAATCATGGACATCAACGATAACGCGCCTCAGTTCAGGAGGGAGAGAATTTCGCTGGATATTTCCGAATCAGCGACGCCGGGTGAGAGGTTTTCTTTAACCAACGCGGTGGATGCTGATGTTGGGGAGAACTCCATAGAAACCTATTACCTGAGTGACAGTGAAGAGTTTACTATTGAAACTCAGTCTGGAAGCGACGGCACTAAATACGTCGACCTGGTGCTGAAAGCGAGTTTAGACAGAGAGAAACAAGCGGTGCATACGCTGACGCTCACAGCCGTGGACGGTGGCATACCCGCGCGCTCGGGCACGGCCAGTATTATCGTTCAAGTGTTGGATACCAACGATAACGCGCCGCAGTTCGATCTCCAAGTTTACTCGGTTGATTTGATCGAAAACGCGCCGGTTGGGACCCTCATCCTGCGTCTGAACGCGACCGACTTGGACGAGGGTACGAACGCGGAAATCGTGTATTCGTTCACTCTGTATACGTCTGAGAAAACGCAGGAGAAGTTCTCCTTAGATCCCAGCAGCGGGGAAATAAGGGTCAAGGACGCGATCGATTTTGAAGAGGTAAAGAGCTTCGAGATGTATGTTGAAGCCAAAGACAAGGCGGCGAGTCCGCTGTCGGGACAGTGTAAAATATTAGTTTTTATCACGGACCTAAATGACAATCATCCTGAGATTACAGTCAAATCTTTCCAGCGATTAATTAAAGAAAGTGACCCTGTGGGGACGGTTGTGGCGGTCATCAGCGTGAGTGACAGGGACTCTGGAGACAACGGCAAACTTCTGCTCTCCATCCATAATGCCGAGTTGTTACCTTTTGCCCTAAACAAGTCATCCGAAGAGTTTTTCGCCCTGATGGTTACAGAGCCACTGGACCGCGAGAAGGTCCCCAGTTATGACATCATACTTCACGTGACTGACAGGGGAACCCCGCCCCTGACCGATGATGAGGTCATCAGTGCTGTCATTCAAGACGTCAACGACAACGCCCCGGCGTTCCCCCAGTCCCTCTATACTATTCACCTAATGGAAAACAACGAGCCCGGGGCGCTGCTAGCCTCCCTCACGGCTCACGACCCCGATCTTCATGAAAACCAGTATCTGGTTTACGTCATCATCGAAAAGGAGATCGCCAACACGTCGGTGTCCACCTTGTTTTCCATCAACCCCGAGAACGGCAACTTGTACGCGCTACGGGCGTTCGACTACGAGAGAGAGAGAGAGTTTCTGTTTCACGTCGAAGCGAGAGACTCCGGAGTGCCTCCGCTTAGCAGCAACGTGACTGTACACATATTTGTTCTGGATCAAAACGACAACACCCCTCTCATCGTTTCCCCGTGGCGTCCGCAGGGCGCCGCCATTGAGGAAATCATTCCGAGATCAGCCGATAAAGGATCCCTGGTTACCAAGGTGATCGCGCTGGATGCCGACGCCATGCAGAACGCGCGCATAACGTATCAGTTCCTGCAGATCACGGACACGACGCTGTTCAGCATCGATCAATACAACGGCGAGATTCGAACCTCGCGCATGTTCAGCTACAGGGACCCTAAACAGCAACGGCTGGTCGTTATAGCCAGAGACAACGGAGAGCCTCCACGCTCGGCTACGGTGACCATCAAGGTCTCCACAGTGGAGCAGGTGGTGACGCAGTTTACGGAAACCACAGAGGTGCCTATAGAATACGACCTGTTCACGGATTTAAACTTGTATTTGTTGATTGGTTTGGGCTCGGTGTTGTTTCTGTTGCTCATCACTGTTCTGGTTATCATCGTGGTCAAATGCCAAGAACCCAAACCGTCAAAAGCGACAAGTCAGGGTAGAAACAGCATCGTTAGCCAGAGAAACTCCACCCTCGCTGACTCGACTCTTATCTCGAGCGACGCCTATTGGTACAGTCTGTTTCTGGCAGAGACTAGGAAAGGAAATGTGGTGGTGCGACAGCCCCTCCCCAATGGGGCGGGGTTTATTGTGTCAAGCGTTCCAGGAAGTGCCACTCTTACTGAAACCAGTGCGTCGAGGTCTTCCACGTTACAGGTACTACATAACACACACACACATTTACACAGTCTGCACATACTATACAAGTATTTGGAGCCCTAGGCCTTCTTGGCAACGCGTAGATGCACATTCAGAGCAACCGCACTGATTGGACAAACGTTATATGGTCCCGCGCCTTCCATGCAAGATATATATTTATCTAAATATATTTAGACCTAGGTCTATAATACATAAAGTTGTCAGACATCAGACACATCACATGTTAATGTTCCAGTGGGTCTAAATTTGTGTGTGAGACAGATTCACTGACAGTGGAGAATGTTTCTCTGGAACTGCATCCTCCAAACCAACAGTATGTCACCAAAAATACAAAATGACTGTCACGCAGAACGTCTTCTGATTGGCTCACACACTGTTTATAGGGACATTTCTCCAGTAAGAAAAGGTTAAATGTTTTCCTCTGGTGATGAATCACGCTTTGTGTTTGTTGACAGGAATCGAGCAGTGATTTACCCTGATCCGACCGCTGGATTACAGCTGTATTTCTCCAGTCATCCATGAGGAGAGATTTACCATCTGTTTTACTATTTTGAATACAAGACTATATCAGCCTGTAATATTTCACATTCAGCATGACTTTGCATGTGTAGAGCAACAAGCGATGAACGTTTAGTGTCTTTAAGATGAAGAACACTTCTGGAAGAACTGAACTGGACTGAACCTCATTCATTCATTCATTCATTTATTCATTCATTTTGGTTTCATTTATGGCTTCAGAAAGACATGAAGGGCATGAAAAACAGGTCAAAATCAAGTCAAGATCGTATTTACATAATAATTCCACCCTATTATCACATGGTTGATACAGTGACAGTAAAGCTGTGATCTGACAAGCCCAGTCTAACAAGTCGAGTGTTGGTCTATACCTCAAAATACTTTTCTGACAGCTGTGTGGTGCACATACAGTATATAGATGACATTTTTTTTGCTGTCTGCCAAATTGCTTTTGCCAAGAGGTTTTTAAAATCCTTGACAAATGTTACCCAGCTAACAATATTAAATTGTAAGAACGTTTCCCTAACGTTTCCATTCAGCAACCAAAATGTTATTAAACATCCAGTTTTTTTAAACGCTGTATTAACATTATTGCTTGGCTAAAAGAACGTTTTTCCAATTTTGTAAAATTCTGTAACATTTTTAGATGTTCCGTGAACAACGTTTCTGACATGATATATACAGGTAAAAAAGCTCTAAGAACTGCAAGAACATTTTCGATAACTTGAGAGGACGTCAGCCAGCGTTCTGAGAACGTTACCTGTTAGCTGGGTGGCTATTATAATATTCAAGTCAGGGTGTCAGGATGGCAATTGCTTTGATTTACTGCAACAAAAACAGGGAACAACACAAAGCATTCAGTGTAAATTCATTATCAGTGTAAAGAAGGAAGGGAGGTGCTGACATTATAAAACTACCTTTTCTTCACATACAGTATATGTGTAACCGGAACTGAAATATTATCTTGTAATATCATCTTGTATCAGTGTAATATTTTGGCCTCATTTACTGCAGTTTTGAGGTTTTTATTGTTTTGTATAATGAAATGAATGTAAAGCTTGTTAATGTTTTCTTAAGTGCTGCTTCTTATATGAGTGAAATGATTTAAACATTTATTATTGCTGGTAAAATATAAGATTATTAGTCGTGATATAACAGAAATCAAAACTGACGTTTACTGTTATGTAAACAAAGAAAACTCTTGAGAAATGAGGCATGCGGAACAGAAACGTACAAAATAGAATATGGGTCACTTGGTCCCAACACTGTACAAAAAAACCCTGTAAAAAACTGTAATTTTACAGCAGCTAGAGTGTCAAAACAATCTGTAAAATAACAGGAAATAACTATTAAAAATGACAGTCTTTTTCATGTTATGTTACAGCGGACATTGGCAGACACATACATTTTTGTACTTTTAAAAACTTGTATTTCTGAAGTACAGGAAAAGTCTGTAAAATTAGAACAACTTGTGTAAAATTACAGATTTTATTGACACCTTAAATTCTTGCCCTCAAATTACTGTTTTAGATTTGAACACCCGACAGCAGACTGTAGGATTTAAAGAGAGACGACTACACGTTTAAAATGCAGCGTGCCTTCAGCTGTTTGCTTTAGGGTGGAGGAATAAAGAGTGCCTGGAATCAAGAGTGACCTCAAAGTGATCATTTAAGAGTCTTAAACTTCCTGCAGACTTTTGTTTATGTTGGAACAAACAGTCTGTTCATGCATAATAATATGTACGACCTCACTGACTGACGTCTCTTGGGTTTCACATTTCAGTATTTGTAGTTACTTTTTATTGCAAAATGTGCTTATGCAAAACTAATTATCTAACGTGTCTTTGTTGGACTCTATGATTTGTCCTTTGCCTGTAAATACAGCGACGGTATATGTAAATAAAGCTTTTACAGTATATTTTTGGGTTGTCAGGTGGGGGGTGATTGTGTGTGAGGCTATGGCAGAATAGAAGATCATGTACAGTTAAAAATGAAAGTTCTTCATGGTGAGGCCATAAAAGAACCATTTTTAGTTCCTCAAAGAACCATTCAGTCAAAGCTTCTTTAAAGAACCCTTTATTTTTGTCCTTATATATATATATAGTCTAAAGAAAGTTCCACTGCAAAGAACCTCTAGTGAAACAGGGTCTATGGCTGTTAGAGGTTCTTGATGGAACCATACAGCCAGAAATGGTTCTTCTATGGCAACATTTAGCGCCTTTATTTTTAAGAGCATAATGCTAAAACAAACCACGCATTTCCTTGGTGCTGACCTAAGCAGAACTGTCTCCATAGAGACAGTCACCATGGCTTAGAGAAGCACACCTTTTGGCTCTTTCTCTCTCTCTCTCTCTCTCTCTCTTTTAAAGACAGACACATGCAGATATACACAGACATTTTTATCAGCCTGTGACATCATCTATACAGATGATATGATAGAATTCTCTAGAATAATATCTCGGTACTAAATATAGTTTTTAAGGGATATAACAGTGTAATTATTACACTGTGATGTACATTGTGGTCCATTCGAGTTTTCTCTGGTTGGACAGAATATTGTTTTGTATGTTAATAGCTGCATGTTGTGCTGCTGGTTATCGGACAACATGACCCACCCTTAGATGGTTAGTAACTACGGTTAGTGGTTAACTTAAGTACTTTACATGTATGGAAGCATCAGTTTACTTGGTTATGGTTAACTCTGGGTTTTATGTTACGTCCATTATTTTGCACACAGTTCAGTGAACTACAAAGTTGGTCTGAGTCTGGTCATATTTTAGTCAATTTACTTGCAAATTTTAGTACATTCAGTTCAGTACATTTCTAAACACTAGGCTTTCATATTTAGGTGGATCAGTGAGAGGATGTCTGGATCATCTCTGCCGAGGACTGCAGGTGGCACAATAAGTCAAGCTGGAGGGAATGCAGGCACAGAGAGAAAGAGGGCGTGTGTGACTCGCATGCGCCCTCTATCGGTCGCACTGCTGATTTCTTGGGATTCTATAGGATCACTACTGTAACATTTCCTGCCTCGGCCAGTAGAGGTCCGTCTTAAACACATCCTTCTCATCTATCCTTTGGCCTAACCATTTCAGATGCTCTCTCTCTCTCACTCTCTCATTCTCTCTCTCTCTCTCACTCTCTCTCTCTCACTCTCTCCATAAAGATCAAGGGAACTAAGAACTGCAAACAATAAACAATTTTAAGATGCAAATGACGATTTGCAGTTCATGTTCACTTATTCCCCAGCTAACAGGGAACAGTCTCAGAACGTTGGCTAAGGTTCTCTTAACGTTCTCTCAGACACTCTTGCAGTAACATTATATGATATGTATATATAAGGTAACGTCATATATACGTCATAACATACGTTATCCTAAGTTGTTGTGGAATGTATTACACATTTTACAGAACTTAAATAGTTTGAATAATGTTCTTAAAACCAAGCAATAGCGTTAACATAATGCTTAAAAACGGGACATTTTGAATGTTCCTAGAACATTCGAAATAACATTTTCAATATTTTTGTCACTTAATGGAAACATTAGGAAAACGTTCTTACATTTAAACAATTGTTCGTTTATTTTTTAATTCTGCAACATTTTTTAAAACGTTCCACTAACAAGTTAAGAATAACGTTTTAAATATATAATATATGTACAATTCTACTAATGTTACTGCGCAAATGTTTTACGACAACATTGAGAGAACTTTTAGAGAACATTAGCCAACATTCAGAGAACATTCCCTGTTAGCTGGGGACGTACCGGTAACAACCATGGGCCACAGCATGGGGCAAAAATGGAAAGAGTAGCCATTGATATGTGTGTGAGAGAGAGAGAGAGCGAGAGAGATTGTGTTTTAGCACTGCAGTGGGTGGTGTGTGTCTGGATGCCCTTGCTGAGGGCAGTGTTAGTTCAGGCTGTCTGTGTGGTGTCTCTCAGATGGGTGCATCTCTTTTCAAATCTGGCACACTTATGTAAGTGGGGTCAGGGAAGGAGGAATAGCACTTTGTTAAATGGTTCCCCAGCCAACAGGGAACATTCTCAGAACATTCTCTAAAGGTTCTCTCAACATTATCAAAAATGTTCCTGCGGTAACATTAGTAGAACTTTTCTAACGCTATATATCATACGTATCAAACACGGTAGTTCATGGAATGTTTTAAAAACGTTTAAACAGATTAAAAAAATATTAACACAACAGCGAGAAAACTGGAAATGATAAACATTTCAACATTTTTGTTCCTAAATTTTGTTTAATTTCTATAGTGCTTCCTGTTTAATGTGGAGTTAAAGGTCAGAGGAGGGTCAAATCCAGCTGCAGTAATATTCATAGGAGAACACAGTAAGAAACAGAGAGAAGAGAAGGGCGGGATACTGCAAACTTAATGATACTTCCAGCCATGATTCAAAACAACTTACCAGTCATATTTTCTCCTTTGCATCGCTGTTATGCAAATGTTGTCGTTTCATCTCTGTGATGTGTTGCGGATTGTTGACCCTTGAGATGCGTCTCTTTACTGTCAGACTGCACCTGTCACGTGCACAAGAAAACACGTCAATGATTCTGTTCTGCGTCATCAAAGAAAA
This sequence comes from Botia almorhae, assembly GCA_036877575.1. Classification (NCBI taxonomy): domain Eukaryota; kingdom Metazoa; phylum Chordata; class Actinopteri; order Cypriniformes; family Botiidae; genus Botia; species Botia almorhae. The sequence continues at coordinate 40,367 of JAZGTJ010001971.1, forward strand.
AAATCTGCACAAAGTTTTGAAAACATTTGAGAATGTGAGTTTCCAACATGATGTTTTGTGCTGCATAACACGTGATATCACATGTATATTATGAAAACATAACACACAGGCTGTGCGTCTTCGTACTGCTGCATGTGTACTGAACCATTTACAGACGTCTCAAACGTGCGTACATTTATACCCGTTAACAATTACGAAGGGCAAATATTATCGATTAATAATCTAACTCCTAAAGTGAGCTCCTAAAGCGTTTCCCCGCACAGATGTGTGGTTTGTAAAAGCTTACACAATATTTTCAAGTGGCGAATAAAAAACATTAATGATGATTAAAAATAAATGCGCCGAAAAATAAATAAAAAACTCTTTTCTGAATGAATATTGTGACTTGCTTTGACTCGAGGGTACTGTGATTCGACAGGCTTCGCTCCGCTTCGGTTTAGTTTATGTCATCGCGTTTCAGAGTGACACCTCGCTGTGGCTCATTTTGACGGACGCACAGACATCGCGCCCCGGGGCGCGCACGCTCGAGTGACTCGGTCTGTCTGAAGTCCAGGCCACGTACTGGAGGAGAAGGAAGTGCGGAGAAAAAGCGCTCGCTGTGGCAAAAAAATAATGCTGATAATTTATAACTTTTGGTAAATACAGAAGTGGGGACATTTGCATTTGCAACATTTTGTGCAACTCTAAACCTCATTGTATAATGATTTAAGTGCGTTCTGTTCCCGAAACTTGTCAGATCACGTGACTGGCAGCGGAGGCGCAGGTTTGCATCCTTCAGATGGTTATTTAGAGAAAGTGTAACAGTCATTTATATGGATCGGGTACACGGCCGAGCGCAATCTCTTACAGAAAACCAATCTGAACGCATTTAATTGTGAGGGTTTCTCTCTTTTGGGGCTCCCCTAAAGTAATGAACCGAATCTCATCGCGCGCTGTCCTAGTTCTGGGAAGGATAATGCTCTTAAAATATCCACTTTCTAATTACCGTGAAGCTTTTTTCAAATTACCCGTATTTGCCAGAACGCTTTAGACGGCGATGTCTTGATAAATGTCGGTGCTGGTTTTTAGTTGCTTCCATCAAGCTCGTCTTTTCTTATATAAATCGGAACGCTTTATTGGACAGGCAACCCCTCCCCCGTGTGCCGCACCGACACCATCGAACAGTGATGAAGAGGAGCAGGAAAAGAAATACGGATGGGAGGGGTGGCATGAAGCTGGGAGAGAGACAGAGAGAGAGAGAGGCAGAGAGGGAGGGAGAGTGCGCGCACGGAGAAATATGCAGCACACCAGTGGCAAGGAAACACACCCGTCAGCGGCGCGCACAGAAAAAAAGGACAAGCGGGGACAAAGGAAACATGAGCGCATCCAAGAACTATCCGTGCGCTTATTTGGAAACGACAGTTAGGCCATTGTGCACATAAATGGAAAACCAATTAGGTGACTTTAATGCTAAAGTGGGAGGCAAGATATTGCAAACTGAAAAGGCGGGGTGCTGTTTTTAATCCGTCTGCGGATCCTGTGATCTTGCGATGGCTTTTGCAGGGATATGTGATTGCCTAGACAAAAAAGTGCCTCTTTCTTTTTTGCTCTTTTTGTTATTTTGTGGCCTTGCTCTTGGACAAATACGATATTCCGTGCCGGAGGAATCTGAGAGTGGAACGATTGTAGGCGATATTGCACAAGATTTGGGTTTGGATATCCGAAAGCTCTCCAGCCGAAAAATAAAGGTAACCTCTAGCAGCGGCAGGAGGTACGTGGAGCATAAGAATGGCAAATTGTTGGTAAACGAGAGAATTGACAGAGAGAGCTTGTGCGATTCGAACAGCGCGTGCGTTATAAATCTGGAGGTGCTTCTTGAAAACCCATCTGAAGAGCACAACGTCGAGGTGGAGATAACGGACGTAAACGATAATACGCCGCAGTTCCCGAGAGACGAGTATCAACTGGAGATCACGGAATCCGCTTTGCCGGGTTCTCGTTTTCCCATCGAGCACGCGCAAGATCCGGACATCGGCATCAATTCGGTTCGATTATACCGGCTCAGCCCAAACGAGCATTTTGCGCTCGATTCCAACAGACCCGCGTTGAATACCAAACACATCGAGCTCGTCCTAAGAAAGCCATTGGACCGCGAGCTCGCCCCGTACCATCAGCTGATGCTGACAGCGACGGACGGTGGAACGCCGGTGCGAACAGGCACAGCCAAAATAAACGTTCGCGTCTTAGATTCAAACGACAACAACCCCGTATTTGACAGCTCAGTTTACAAAGTGAAGTTGCTGGAGAATTCGCCAAAGGACACGCTGGTCATCAAACTGAATGCCACGGATCAAGATGAAGGCACAAACGGTGAGGTGCTTTATTCATTCAGCAGTTACACACCAGACAGGGTCAGACAGATGTTTAGCATGGACACCAACACTGGAGAAATCCGTGTCAGGAGCAACGTGGATTATGAGGACACCAATTCCTATGAAATGTATATCCAGGCCATGGACAAAGGCCCGGCTCCAGTGGCCGCCCATTGCAAAGTAGTGGTGGAGGTTGTGGATGTGAATGACAACATTCCGGAGATTGTGCTTTCCTCTCTGTCCAGTCCGGTACGTGAAGATGCCCGTGCAGACACAGTGGTGGCCCTGATTAGCGTCACAGATCGCGACTCCGGCCCGAACAAACAGGTGACCCTTGAGATTCCACCTGGACTTCCGTTTAAAATCAAATCTTTTAGAAATTACTACACGTTGGTGACCTCTGCCTTCCTGGACCGGGAGACCACAGCGGCCTATAATGTCACACTCAGCGCCACGGATGGCGGCACCCCTCCCCTTTCCTCCCAAAAGACCATCCAGGTGGATGTCGCGGACGTAAACGACAACCCTCCGCGTTTTGAGCAGACGTCCTACACCGTCTACGTGATGGAGAACAACGCACCCGGAGCGTCGCTTTGTACCATCAAAGCTCAGGACTCGGACGTCAACGAAAACGCTCGCATCACCTACACCGTCCTAAACGACAACAACCACGGCATTCCCGTCACCTCTTACGTGTCTGTTAAAGCGGACACGGGTGTGGCTTACGCCCTTCGCTCTTTCGACTACGAAACCCTCCGAGAGTTTCACTTCCAGGTCAAAGCTCAGGACGGTGGCGTTCCACCACTCAGCCGCGTAGCCACTGTTTACATCTACATCATGGATCAGAACGACCACCCGCCCGAGATCGTGAATCCCCCCGCCAATGGCACGCGCTCAACGGAGACCGTGCAGAAGAACGCAGAACCAGGCACGCTCATCACCAAGGTCGTGGCCTACGACGCAGACGCCGGACAGAACGCATGGATGGTCTATCTGCTGGACCAGGCAAGCGATCTGGACCTCTTCAAAGTGCACGAGCACACAGGAGAGATCCGCACCACGCGGCGCGTACTAGAGGACAACTCCACCTCCTTCAGTCTGACCGTGCTGGTGAAGGACCACGGGGAACCGCCTCTGTCATCCACCGCCACCATTAATGTGGCCGTCATGGAAGTGCCACCTAAAGTCACGCCTGACCCCAAAAAAATCATACGCCCTCATAGCGCCCTCTTGTTTTCTAACGTGACATTGTACCTCATTGTTGCTTTGAGTGCCACCACGTTTGTGTTTTTGGTGACTGTGGTCGTGTTGGCTATCGTGCGTTGTCATGCCTACTGCACCCAACCCGGGTCCTGCTCACCATGCTGTGTGTCCCAGAAGGCCCAGGCGGAGGGCGGTGCTGGAGGTGGGGCCGGTGGTGGTGGAGGGGGTGGATCTCAACCCAATAACAACGTGGTTCTCCGACGAGACCTTAAAGTGGAACCTCATTACATTGAGGTGCGTGGTAATGGCTCCCTGACCAAAACCTATTGCTACAAGACCTGTCTGACCGCTACGTCRGGCAGCGACACCTTCATGTTCTACAACACGGGCCGACCCATCAGTGGCACCTGGGGTTCCGAACGCTTCTTCACGGGAGGCAGCGGGTTCGTGCGCAGACTCAGCATGCCAGACGCAGCACTGCAGGTCTGTCTAATGATTTTGGTTTCTTGTAGAACCAGCATGCACGATGTTCACTAAATGAACTCCTGCTTAATAAAGATCTAAAAGGGGAGATAGAGATAAGCAGACGTACCGCAATCTGAGATAAAGTTCTGTGCTTTCGTGCCAGCAGTTTCTGAGCTCGTCATCTCCTGTCACACTGTGTAGCATCTACTGCAGCTTCACTCCACATTAGTGTTAAACATCCAGATGTTCTCAAGTAGAGCACTGGATTTCTGTTGAATCAGCCGTTCGCTCCCACATCTGAGGCTGTCGTTTCAGCTAACAGTTTCAGGATGTGAGAACATTTCCCTAATATTTCCATCACGTAACAAAAGCGTTAGAAAATGTTTTTTAAATGTTCTAGGAATGCTCAAAACCTCCATTTATTAGACACTGTATTATTGTTAATGCTTGGTTGTAGGAATGCTGTTCGAACATTTTTCTTTAACGTTTTTAAAACATTCCACGACTTAAGAGTAATGTTTTTGATATATGATATATAGCATGTAAAAAATGTTCTACTACTGTTACTGCAAAAACATTTTTGATACATTTGAAAGCTTTCAGAGAACGTTAGCGAATGTTCTTTGATACGTTCTCTGTTAGCTGGGATTGTATTTTCCTGTAGATCGTTTCCTTTTAATTTCCGTCACCTACTTCATATGACCTTATATCAGCATGTCACCAGGTCTGTAGTCCAAATAACATGCGTTAGTATTACGTGCAGATGAAATATTTTCGTGTAGTTCTTGTTAATTTCTTGTAAATTTCTCACAAAATGTAAATAAGCACACAGCGTCTGAATTTGTGACGCTTTTGCGAACTCAGAGTTCATTAGGTCGCGTTTACTGAGCTGATTTTGCTATGCATCCGCTGTCACAAAGATTTGTTTGCGTTCCATCTGTGTGTTTTTGTCGCTGGTCACTGTCAGCCATGAAATGGAGAAATGTGTTTTAATTAGCCAGAACATGATCTAAAGAGATGCTGCAGATGGTTTACATAACACAGAATCGAAATCCAGAAGCACAAAAATAAAGGTGGAGGGAGGTTGTTGAAAGCGTCAGATCTTCTCAGAGTCTAGAGGCAGTACAGTGACTGCAGCACTGCAGAGGTTCAGAAACAGAGGCCCTTCGTCCACGATAAGAGAGCCAGCAATGAAATTAACCTCCAGCGCTGCCTTCTCAGCCCTGCAAAATTACATAGTGTAAGAGACAGAGTCTCTTTCTCCTCCCTGAATTCATCTGATTAAAGAACATTTACTGAAATGATCTGGGCCACTCTCTGATGCCTCACCCCATCACATGTTCCCCAACCCAGTTTTTGTTTTTTACTGGGGCAAATATAAAAAGCACAGTGGCACAGTGAAGCTCTGACACAACAAGCTTGGGCTCTCCCTCTCACTCTGGGGACAATAAATGCATTCACTTTTTACATGTCACATAGGAGACGTGTGATATTGTATTACAGTATATGGTAAATGGGCAGTGTGTGACCAGAGCTCAGCTTCCTGCTGCTCTGACTGAGGGCAGAAACTGCTCACGGATCATCTTACATGATGTCAGCTGGTATCTGAGGATGAACTCATCCGGTACCAGTGGGAGGAGGCTGGGAGGACAGAAAGATGCTTTGGGATTTCATCACGAGC
>JAZGTJ010001972.1:0-47297 GCA_036877575.1 Botia almorhae
TGTTTACTTACTGCCACTTGTCAACTGTGTTCTCAAACGAGCCGATCTGAGGCTTCTAGACAGTGTGCGAGGCCTATGAGAATAAATATCATAAATCATTTTGCTTTACGGCCTCGAAGAGCAGACGTGACACAGACGAGAGAGTTTGCACTGCGCCCGTCTCAGGTTACTGAAGCAAAGTCTAAAAGACTATTGACTTTTCCTGATTAGCAACGAAAGGGATGTGAGCAGGGTGACAAAAGCCAAACAAAGCATCAGGTTTATTTTTGGACCCCAGAGATACATAATTCTGTGTTTGGAGACGCGAAGTCTGGCTTTAGAGCTGCACTTTAAAACATGACTATCACTGGCAAACAAAAATTCTAGCCTCAGGTTTCCCCTAGGCTTTCCAAAGCTTTAGACAAATAGTAAACAGCTTAACATGACTAAAAAATGACATACCAAGACTTTTATCATGCTTTAATAGTGGGAATATAATATATCAACATGTATCTGTACAAATTTACTGTCGGTACTTTTAGCAAATGTATTGTTGTTATCAAATAAATAGATTTTTTTTAATTATCAACATTAAGGTAATATAATATTAGAAGGAAATAATGTTTTGTGTTATACATGCCCAAGATTCTCATTTAGAAATTACAAAAATAATGTTTACCTACCACCTCCTTTGCTCCGCCCCATTCTTCCATTGTTTAGTCATACATGTAGCCCCGCCCCAAACTCACACCAACGGTTAAGCCAAACAGCAACATTTAGAACCACTTACTCAAACAGACGTGTTTTGAAAGTGTCACACAGAGTTTAACAGAGGTTGACCTCAGCTTTTGAATGCTGTTGTCTCAGTGAATTAAGCTTAGACAATCTGGGGCATGTGCACAGGGCAGGATTATTTATGAAGGTTAAAGTATAAGCACAGAGAGGCTAAGAGAGTGTAACGAGAGAACATGGATAATTTGCCAAGTAAAAGAGTTCAGCTCGGTCCAGAAGTTGCGCTGGCCTGCAGGGTTGTTGTCCTGATGGAGGTTGAAGGGAGGGACTACGGGAGAGCATCAAAAGTACATGGCTAGAGTTAAAAGCGTTAGCTGCACGCTTGAGAAAACCACCAACCAATTTATACGCTTTTACAAACCTGGTTTAAGGGCATAACATATTACCATCTGTACTGTACATAGCCAGCAGAAATCTATAAAAACAGCCAGGAATACATAAAACCACAAAATAATGTAAACACACTCTTCGGGGTTTGTGATCAGAGAGATTATGATCATATTTCACACTTGTTAACAACTAACACGGTCACATTATTTTATGGACAAAGACAGTTAAAAGGAAAGATGAATTAATTATATTATTTTGGAGAACAAATAATTTGTTTAAGTGCTGGTTAATGAAGATACATCAGTTTCATGTGGACTCGGTCCTGAATCTGTGCTTTTGTGTATGGGAGGGAAAGAACAAAAACAAGAAATGAAAAGAAACCAAAACAGCTAGAATTATGAAATACTTTCTACACTTAGTGGTTTGTGGAAAGAGAACGATACATAGCAAAGGTTGTTGATGGTATACACCAATGATGGTATATATCAAAAACCTTTTTATAGTTACATACCTTTTGTTAAGCCTTCAGTCAGCTGATAGCACAAACACTACCCATACAGACGTACACAAACACACAGAGCACCATGCGCATTTAAGTACACTACTGACAATTTTGGCTCGCTTATGTTTCAGGATGAGAGGAGTTCAATAGTGATAAGTTCAGGATGAGTTCAATAGTGTACCTAGTTCAAATTGTAATCGCTGCCTTCCTCCTTCTCTCAGTCCTCAAACCTTCTGTCTCTCTTTTTATTCACCTTTTTATTGAAAACAAGGAACAAAAGGTCATCATGGGTGGTACAATGTCAAGCCACAGGACACTTCCAACATCTTGGTATAAAATATCACAGTTTCCTATCAGTCCTTTCTTTTAGAATGCACAGGAACCTGTTCAATAATTCCGTCTGCTATAAAACCCAAATACTATTTCCTGCTCAGGAAAACAGACAGACAGCCACTCACTGCCAGTCTCATACTTTGAGAGCAGATCTTAACGTCACAACTTCCTGTGTCAAAGACACTCCTGCTGAACTAAAAAAACAGGTTCAGCCTGTCGTAGCACTGCTATCATAACACATATGTGCTTTTAAGTGTGAACAGACAGTCTGTTTTCCTTACCTACACTACATTTTATTTGTTTATTTCAAATATAACAAACTACAGACGTAGTTTGTACTTGCTGTATTTCTGGGAAGTGAGTGTATAAAACCAGCCTGCCATCTGCTATCATTGAGAACTAACTTAATAGGCCGAGCTGTCTTGCTTAAAACAGTTTATCTTTAATAAAAACTGGAATTTTGCTTTTGTTGTGCCTGAGGAACAACTACCTGACATGTAGTGCAACACATACAGCAATAGGAAGAAAATGTCTCAGGTTACTTAGATGTAAAATGGCTGGTGGTGGCCAACTGGTCGCTGTTAGCCAACAGACAGAGCTGAAACACTGTCATTAGGGGTTTACAAATACTTCATCCTATGCTAAAGACTCAGATGCCAGCATTTAGAGTTCATGACCTGCTGTTGCTATTACCATTATGAACATTTTAATGAATAAATTGGTTCCATTATTGTCATCATCTGAATGCAAGCTCTTTTGGACTGTTAATTAGAGATAGGGCCACATCATTATATGAGTTTGTCTATAAGATTTTTCTACCGGTATGCCTTTGTGTACGGCATGAACTGAGAACAAAGACGAGGCCCTCAAGGGACAAATCTAATCAGTGTATTTTCAGTTTCATTATTTTGTTTTTATCTGTCCCAAGTAACAGAGAACCTTTCACAGTGTCTCAAGATAAGCTTTTTGTCATTTTTTTACCATATTTTGAACATTTCATCTTTAGATCAGACATACAAGAGTTGGCTACTGCAAAATATGGACACATACTCAGAAGTTTTTGTTTTGTGACATTTCTAGTTTGTGGAAGATTGCATTATTTTTCAACTTGAATCTTTTCCGTTTTTCTCGTTGGCACTGTTAAACATCAATAAATGTTACTCTCGCCCCTACTTTCAAAAAACGAATGCACTTATGCTCTTAATAAAACAACCCACCATTCCAAACTGGCTTAATGTTTACCACTGTTAAATAGGGTAAATAGGGTGAGCACTAACAATGTTAACATGTTATTTGGATATTCACTGGTAATGACGTGAATGTTTTTGTCTTTTATTCATCATTCTTTTTTCTGTCTTCCTCTCAGGCAATGGACGTTGCACCATCTCCTGTCTCTAGGCTGACTATGATGAACTGTTCTGTTTCCTTTTGGTAAGTTACCTTATGCCTGTGAGATCTGGGGCTGACGTGTCCTGATGTGGGGAGGGACAGAGAAAATGAATATTTTACACTGACCCACTTTGATTTTCATTATTATGACACAAACTAAAAAAAAAGGATTTCGGTAATTCTTTAGGAATTAGTCTAAATAAACATGGTACCTTTTTCAAAAGCACATTTGTGATGCTTTGAGATAATGATTAACAGGGGAAAAGGAAAACTGAGCAATGTTTTGTTAAAGCTTGTCTCAAAGTGGTTCTTAAATTCACTCGGCTTGTGTCCTCCGCATCTCTTTAGACTCAAACTGTTATAATTTCACATAACTGCCAATTAATTTAAGCGTGTTTTGCATCAATCTGTGGATTTTATTTCCCAGGGCTCCATAAAAACAGAGTTTGGTTGGTTGTGTGATTTGATTGTGTTTCTTCATTGCTTGCAGTGTGACATAGTATTAAAGAGTTGACAACAATGTGTGCAGCTCTGTTTGGATAAGTCATTTTTAACCATATTCGCCCACAAATTGTAATAGATTAGTGATGGACTAAGAATTTCTTCAAACATATTTTTTCTTTATTTCAGATGTTTAAAAAATGCTGTATTTGCTTGTGCAATATGCAGTTTTGACTTGTTCTTTGTAGACCCGCTACGCAAATACACACACACACACACACAATTAGACTTCAATAAAAGATCAGATGAAAATGCACAGACATTCGCTCAAAGGCAAAACACGAATGAATTTCACTCTCACCATCATCTCGTTCCTTATTTATGTCAGAAAATGAAGACGAATTATGCCAACGGGCCAAAGGTTATTTATTTAAGTGCAATAAAGCAAATGTATTTTCACAGCAACTCCAAATCGCATCTCCGCCTTCATCAGCCTTGGGCTCTAATGTTCACAAACACACAAGGTCATAAAATGATGCAACGAGACAACAAACGCATATGTTTGTAATGCATTAGACCCGTGTGATGATTGGCTGCAGAATTTATGTTATCATTTCACAGTGACACTTAATATAACCGTGCCCCACCTCTCGAGGAAACATCTCCTGCCTGCCACCTGAGCTGTGTTTGGCTTCAGCGCGCGCGTTACATCATGTTCTGACATGTCAGGCTCGTCCAACTGATAGGAAAAACCGGCGGCTGATGGCTGATAGACATTGGACAAAGTCGAACCTGAGACTAATCCAAGCCATTGTGCATGGGCTGATAAGAGAAAATAGAGGAAGCGCCACCAGCGCTCTCTCGGGGTGCATGCTGGGATATCAGCGTGTCATTCATGAGCACAGCCCCAAATGTAGCCAAGAAACCCCTTCATTTTATTTGGAATTGCATTATAAAAATAAGGCTAGTTTTTATGCAGTGTGGATTGCGTTTGCGGTGGGATATTTAAAAATAGTAGTTAAGCTTGCTGGCACACAGAAGCGTTGTTTTAATGTAGTTACGGTTACTGTATCTGTAAATTGTACGTGGAACCATAAAGACTCATTTAAATGAGTACTTGTGAATGTGTTCTTCCTGCTTAAATAAGTAAAGCTGCCATAGCAACAGTAAACACATACTCGGTGTAAAAAAATCAGTTGTGACAAAAACGTAAAGCTAGGTGTTTTTCATGGTCTGTTGTTTCTAGGCAGTGTTTTGCCAGCTTTGCTCCATACAGAGTCACCAACGTTCATCAGGCATTAAAGCTGTATGTTGTAGAGCATTTTAATAAGATCCAGTCTCTCTGAAGACAGACTTCGAATTATAGAATCTCTTGTTGAAACATATTCTATAATGAACCATAAATACTATGCCAAAGGCAGAAGAAAAACATAATTCTAATGTTAAACCTTTAAATGCCAAGAATCTGTGAGATTAGCTGAAGATATGCATCTGATATGCATCTGTTTAATAGTTATTTGTGAGATACTGTTAGAAGCTCCCGTTATGACTGCCACTGGTTTTTAATCCTGATATCTGGTGATCACTCAGACGAATGGTAATTGGTCTAAATCGGTTGAAAACTTTCACGTTATTCATTTACACGTGTAAGGATTTAGAACAGGCAACTTTAATGGCAACAACAACCTTGCAATGCTTGTTAATGATTGGGTGATATGAAGCTTGGCCCGCCCACTGACAATGTTAATGAAAAACTTAACTCAAAAAACGTAAACTCTTTTTGGTACAAAACAAAACCTTTGGTAATATTCTAAGTGGCCCTTAAGAGAAAAAAATAATGAAAACTTGGCCTTTTTAACGAGAAGGTTCTCTTATCCTCTTAACCAAAGGACGTGGACAATTACAAGCACTCATGTGGTACAATGTTTGTATTAAAAGCTTTTAATCCCACATGCTGGTGTATTCTCAAGTTGACTGTTATTATTGTAAATTTCATCATAGATAATAAATTCATGCAGAGATAATCCCTCTCACAATGAGACACTAATCAGGTAGTTCAGCCTTTCTAATCAAATAGGGTTTATTTTTCACTCCTTGTACCAGCATACATTGCACAGGGGAATACGTGGATTTACCTACAACATTATGTTCTCTGCAAGCCCTACTGCACTGCTGCCACAGCAAACCGTGGTTCTCTAAGTTACCCACAATTCTTTGAGACATCTTAAAGGGGCAGGATTACTTTCTGATCAGATGAGGTCAATGGCACGACACAGGAAAAAAAATATCCGCCGGCGTTTTCTGTAAGTCCTTCCAAGTCTCTGTTCCTTTGTGCTAACAGAGAGGAGGAGCTATAGAAAAGCCTCATCTTCTTCTGAGCTCCTCACAGATCCATACAAACCCAGACAGATAATGTGTCTTTTCGGCGAGAAGCAACAAAAGGTCTTGGCACGTATTTATTTTTTCATTCTACTGTCTGCCTGTACTCGACTGCCTATGCTATATTTCATGGTGAGAAGACACCACTATTGTGCTGAGTGTGTACACAGCTCTCGATAAAAAAAGGACAATGTTTACAAGTGCACTTTTGTGGTGTATGTCAGGATAAGATGTCAAATGTATTACTGCTACATTTTAAGACAAACTATTGACACGATTATACTTACACTACCTGTATTTTGTGGATTTTACTGTTGTGAATGTCTCCAGAAGGTGCACCATGTCTAAGCTTTTAATTTGTATCACCTTTGCCGTTAAAAGCATTTGGCAGCCGTATTGGTACAAACAGAGCGTAACTACTGTATATTGCATTTATTCTACTCATTATCTGCCAAGACAGCTATTTTAAACAGAACTGCGCAGTAGGAATGCATGTGATAAACGTTTCACTAAACAATTTCACTCTTGCTTTGTGTTGCTACGGCACATGGTTTTCCTCTTTTTTTAGTTCCAGCTCATCCATATTACAACAACATTAACGTTATTAGGAATTAAATTTGTTTCAATGGCACTTGATGACATATTTGTCATCATGTATTACCAATATATACGTAAATGGGATGAGAAAACATCCTTTTAAACAAGCCTACTGGAACTTTCCCCAGCAAAGCCATCTGTACCACCAAATGTTTTTGTTATCTTATCACTCATCAGTACCACAGGAAACTATTTTAAGTTAGTGAAATGGTTGTCAGTATGTTGGAGTATTCACTTGTTTTATGAGTGTGATTTGAAATTTAAGCGTAATTGCAAATTCAGCACTAACGTTAAGGGGCTATTGCGAAAACAAATATAGAGCTCTGTTCTGTCTGTTCTGATGTAATAATAAGCCCTGATAGACATTAATAATCATAGTTTCTCTTGTATTTCATGTTAGTCAAGCATGTCCTTTAAATTCTATAGACAGAGCATAGCACATTATCTCTTAAAAGCACGTAAATTAGATTTAGCTAGTAGAAGACTTTACAACACTTTGAATTTTGTCTGGACGCATTAGCTTGTTTAAATAGCCAGTATTATGTTACATCAGTTGTAAAAAGAGAGGGAGGTATAGAATGTGTATAGATAAATGTACATAATAGTGCTTCCCAACTGGTTTTGATTCAGGACCCATATTTTAAATTAGACATAAAAAGGCAACCAAAATGAATTGGTTGCCAAATGTCAAAAAGTGCCAAAATTTGTGCCAAAAGTGCCAAATGTTGCCAAGTGCCAAAATGAATTGTTCTACAAAAGTAAACAAAATTAAAAATTACAAATCTCAGGAATGATCTGATAGTGCTTCTGTATTATTGTGTTTTCAATAATACTAAAATTAAATGTATTAATACATTTCTAATTTGTTAAAACTATTACTAAAATTATTACAAAAATTGATACAGACACCAGTAATTATGGCCAAAATATCTGAGTGCCAGTGTTTGTCTGTTTAGTTGTTTTTTTAGGGCTATCAGAAACAGTGGCACTGAAGAAATTGTAAAGCTCATGTCTCGCGGCTTGCTTGTAGCTGTATGATATGCCCTGTTGAATTACATTGTTTTATGGGAGAAGGTGAATGATGTGGGGGGGGCACTTTTTTTAAAAATTAAGATGCACAGATATGTGTAAACGTGCTCGGTTCCTGAGCAAGCCTGCAGTCTGTGAAAGAATGTGTCATGATTTTCGCACACTTGACTGGAGGGGTTGGAGATGTAAAGTGCATGAGGAACGTGCAGGTGCTCTCTGGATGCTTTTCATCGCATGTAAAGAGGCATTTCCTGTCAGCATCCTTTTACAGTTCTTTATCAGGGGGATGTTGGGAAGCAAAGTAAAAATGCTTTCTAGCAATATTGGCTGTTGAACTGTAAAGCACAGAAAATCTAAAGCCAGGAAACATAGTATGTGCGTTTGTTCATGTATGTGCGATGTAGATGAAGCTGTAGCATGTGGTAATGGCGCATGTCTCAGTGCTCTCTGTCTGAAATCATTAAGACCAGCATGTTTGATTCCTAACATTTTCCTTACGGAATTTAAATGTAGGAAATCTGAATAATATTAGAATTTTCGGTGTAGGGAATCAAAGTAAACCAGGAGATGTTCATTTGAAATAGCACTCTCTCGCTCACCGTCTCTCTCTTGACCCAGCTCTGGTTATTAGAGCATCCATGCACTAATTAAGGTGACACTGAGATGCTACAGTATATGCAAATTCATACATCTGAAAAAGTGATGTTATGCTTTTGTTCTGTGTGAAGGGAAGAATGGGCCCTGAATATAAACAAGCTCTCACCGATATCTATTATTCCATCTTAGCAAAGCTAGTGTAGATAATTGCGTAATACTGTAGTTCCAATGCGAGTACCATGTCTGTCTATCTACATCTATCTACATGTCTCCCTTTCTTCACTACAGTTCCTCCATTTTTTAATCAAAACCCTTATAATTCATGCTCTCTCTCTCTATCTCTCTCTCTTCCTCTCTCTCTGGTCTTTCCGAGGTTGTCACTTTTCCTGATGCATGTCAGCCATTTCACTTCACACAATTAGAGTGCGTTACCTGCAGTGCTTTCTCCATGCATGTTTGAGGAGGCAGGGGCAGCCTGCGAGGAGTTTTGAAGGCATCACACCGCTGAACACGCAAGCCTTGGAAGACAGAGCAGTGAGAGCAATCCAAGCTTTTTCTCCAGTGCTAATTAAGAGCTAATGTCTTTTAGAAGCAGTTAGATGTCCAAAGTGCATTAGGTCAGATTTGTAATGTTCCCCAACACTTATGGATCACTGGACTGGACTAAATATTTGTTAAATTAGGTGAACTAATGTACAGACATGATTAACAGTGAGCAATAGAAAAAAAGGCCTATTTCAGCACCACGGACAGCACTTCATCAAGTCTGGGAGTTATAAGGGGAAAAATAAGGAACAGCATATTTTATAGGTTTGAGGTATAACACAGACACATGCAATGTTTTTAAAGTAATTCTTTGTTTCTTCTTGTAAACTTTGGAAGCAGCATTTTCATCTGTGGTTGTGCCATATATCTTGCAAATATGTCTGTATCTCCATCACATCAGTTTTTTAATCTAATACTCAGTGTTTATTACACGCTGTACAGTGCGATTAATCAAAACACTCTGTTACGTCATGGCAACACCCTCACATTTCTATTTTAACCACTATCAATCAAATACACACACAAAAACAGTGAAAGATAAGACTTGTCAAATGACTCAGAAGCCTGAGTGCTCAGAAACAAACACACCAATCTTCAGCATCACTATAGCATAATGCACCTTGTCTTAAGAAGATTTAATATCTGTCAAATTGACAGGTCACAGTGCTTTCAGAATGTGATTCTGTACCAGTGATGTTACTTTCTTAGAATGTTGTGTTAAAATGTTTCCTCTGCCCACATCCTCAACTATATAGAGATAAAAAGCTGCAAGTGGCTCTCTCCGTATCCTCCAGAGATGTTTTCCCTCTTCTCCATTTGTGAAAGACTTGGATTTTTAATAACCTTCCACCCCTTCCTTTTTTATAGCCAAAGGCTGTGAGGATATCTCTTCCCCGAAGGTATTATTTGGTTACTGTTGTGATGTAGGGGGCAAGACAGGCTGAAATTCGACTCTATGATTGTAATTGAACAGTAAATCTTACTGGCTTTTCTTTCTCACTTTTTAGCAATATGAAGAAAAGAGTATTACTGCTCACAATCCAGCAGCCCCAAGTTATTACTCAATTAAAAAAAGAACTTGATTTTATCTGTACTAGAATGTGGATGTTAACTCTTAGGTTAACTCTCAGCCTCATACCTTTACATTATTAGATTCCCATGGTTGATCTCTGTGGGAAAAACACGATCGTGGCTTTAGTTTAATCGCAAGGCCATTGTACATTGATAAATTGATTAGTTCTCATTATCACATGTGCTGGACATGCAGGATCATCTGTTATTAACCTACATGATGGCTGCATGGCAGACTGGCAATAGAGGATTATTGGCTGCTGGCCATTTGCAGATGTGAGATGGTGTTGATTAGTCATTGGGACTCTCCAGCTGTGTGGTGAGGAAAAGTGTCGGCCATATGGTCCTCTTCCAATCCTGCCCGGGATCAAGCTAGACAAACCTGGCAGATGGAATTATACACCGTCTGCCGGCCGTCACGTTATGCGTCTGCCAGCATTAACTGAGCATGGGTTATTTTCTCCAATTGAAATGCAGGAAGACTGAGGTCGTGGTGGGTTTGTGCATCTGGTTGGTGTTACTGTAATGCACATTATGGGATACAGAGGTGGAAGGAAGAGAAAAATGTTAAAAAAGAGAGCTTGAGAGAGAAAGAGAGGACGAGAATGGCGAGGGACATTGTGTAATAACTTGTCCAGTACTTTGTGACATCAGAGAATGACATTGCTTCCTGGCATAAGCAGCTGTGTCTCTCGCAGGAGCAGAGATCTCACTCTTACAGTGGGCTAATCAATGTTGACAAGGCATTTGAAAACCAGAGCGGTGAGTGGGCTCCATGTTCTAAAGTGATGAAATTGGCACGCTCTGGCCGAGCAGTGCCGTTTGAAGATGCCCTTTGAAGAGAGCCGCTGCATTGAGCGCTGGACTCTTCCAAGGACCCGTTCAGCCACTCTGCCTCAGATTTATTCTTCTGCCACTCTCCCTTTTTTATTCTGCACCCTTATGATCTGTCACCATAAACTACATGTGCTGTTGGAGTCCCAACCTGTTCCAAGATGAAAGTTTCAGTTCTTTTGTCACAGAGCAGTGCAGTTTCTTGTGCGGTTGGCTTTTTGCAGGATAAAAAGTGAGGCTGTCCATTTTAAGCGTAGGACAGTTTTAATACCGCTGCAGGGCTGAGTAAAGTGCTGGCAATAAGATTTAGACAGGCTGGACTCCACTTGTAATCTGAGGCAAGAAAAACAGCTTTTCATCAAAGTGGATTTACAGTGCTTCCTGAAGTCAGTGTGAACATCTGAACACCTGATACAATGCAATATGAAAGTCATCTCTCGAATTACTGTAGAAGCAGATGGCTGATTAAATTTACATTCATAACAAACTATTATTAAGGCACTTCACAGTTGCATATGCTACATAGAAGTAGCAGAACGGTTTTATTGACAGATGCAAAGCATGTCTGATCATTTATATCGGTATGTATTTTCTAATGAACTCAAAATGAAAGCACCGACTTAAACAACTAAGTCAAAATCTCAGGACTTGACTCAATTGTTTGCGATATGCATTGTAAAAATCCCAGTTTAATTGTTGCCCTGAAGCTTAAACATGTCAAGTTTAAGTCTGTTTAACACTGTATGAATAGATAAATACAGTCTCCTGTAGCTGTCAGGGATTGTTGTAGGAATAGGGCGTAATAAAATAAGACCTAGTTGAGGAGCAATCGTTTGTGCAGTATTTGATGCATACACATTTTGAGTGACTTACACTTGTATCTGAAGTCTGACAGTAAGAGCTGAGTTTTATAGTAATGATTGAGCTTTCCTGTCAAGAAGACACTTAGCAACTTTGGCTTCTCCCTAGAAGCAGCGTTTCCCAAAACACAATCCCCTGCCTGTGTATTTACTCTAGTTTTCTGCAGTCTCTGTCTCTTTTTTTGCACCCGTTTGTGCCTTTTTGCCTTTAAATGCTTTGCGTTCATTTGAATGTGAGAAGTGAGAATTTAATTGCACTTTTTAGACCAGTTCAATGACTGATGGGGAAAATTGGGTTGAAACTCAAAAAAGTCATAAAGAGTACAAATTACACTAATTGTTAATGATGAAAACAAAGATGTTGTTATACTGTTGTGATTTTTACAGTGCAAATTGAAACAGTTGCCTTATCCTTCTTGTTATTATATTTCTTGCCCTACATCTGTGTTTATTTTCTGTTATTGCACAGCAAGGCACAGTAAAATGAATTACATTGACAGGCTTATTGTGAACTAACAGTATGTTGACTGGAAGAATGAGGTTGCTTTGTTTAGTGGACCACCAGAAACTGAAAGCATGTTATGCTGCTTTCTTTTCTTTTTTGGAACCAGTGAATTACATTCTTCTATACATTTCAATTTGTCTAACACACACACTCACATACACGCACACACATACACACACACATTTTAGATAAAGCGAATGACAAGCATCTTAAAGACCGCTTTGTTGTTTCATTGCATGCTTGTAATAAATTGCTTTGCATGCATGCGTAGGCTAAACTGGTTACAATTTCCGATGTACTTTTTGTTGTTGTTGTTGTTAATGGAGTTTTCCATGGAAGCAGTTCAGCAGAAATAGAAACCGATGCAAGATCACCTGGCATTGAGGAAGTTGAAAGAATTAATGAGGTGAACTAAAGTTCTGGGCTTGTTTTCACAAGCAATTAAAAACAGACAGAAAAAGTGAATACAAATAAATCATAGGAGAACATTTATATGCCCTGATAAAGTTTATAAGACTGCAGATAAAAGCTACTGCAGGTTCTTTCAAAGTGACTTCAGGACCCAATTTGGCACAAGCTAACACTGTGATTTGACAAATTATTGAAGCATGTCAGTTAGCTCAACCAGTCAGCCTGCACAGTGTATTGACGCATGTGGAATACCTACATGTTTGTCTTCTGGCTTCAGTCAATTCAATTCAGTAACTTTTAGTATTGGTGAAATCTAACTTCCCTCGCCACAAAACAAAGTGCCGATCAAGTAGTTTATGTGGAGAGTGCTTGTTTGGAGATTTGGTAAATATAATAATCTCTATATTTTATCTTCCATCCACTCTAAATAATAGAAATGGACATTCAGAAATCCTACGAAGTTATTGACACAAGCCCCAAAGTGAGTGGCTGCACTGGGTTGTGTTTGTTTTTCTGTATGTGTACATCACCTGTCAGACCTCTCAGCATTTACCCCAGAGACCAGAGCGTTCACACACTCCGACAGCAGAGGAGTGACAGAGCAGAAAGACATGCATTGAGTTTCTCACAGCTATCAGAATGGCGACCATGAATATTGAACTCTGCCACTTATCTGTTAGAGAGGCAGGGTGGAGGAACCAGACAACAATGATCTACGTTAGATTGATGGATAGTGAAGGAATGGAGGGAAAGTGACTTCTGTGCTGGAGAATGCAGAATGTACACCATGTTGATCCATGATAATCCTGTGTTTCAGTATGTCTCCCATTTTGGCAGAAAGGGTTACAAGTTTGCTTACAATTGATTAGTGAACAAAGCAGCTCACTAGTAGCTTTAGACCTTTGGTCCTCACTGTATGAGGACAGGAATAAGGAAACCTAAGGAAATCTTTTGAACTGGCCGATCAAATGGGAGCAGTCGTATTTTTTCTGTTTTCATCAAGCAAAACCATTTAGGGTCTATATGGCTTTACAGGTATAGGCAGTTGCTCTATACATATTTGAAATACTACAAATAATATTATAGAATCAAAATAAAGAGAGATAAAAACATACTGTTTTTGCACATATTATATTACAGTGTCTGCTTTGGTTTCAGTCTGTTGTCCAGAGCCCATATAATCTCTATGGATATCACGCCAAACAGGGTGGAACAGAGTTTGATAGGCCTTATATAAGTATACATTAAAAGTGTAAGAACCCATGCTTTTGTTTGTGATCCTGTTGGACTTTAGAGAAAAGCGTGACGGTAATGCTTAAAATCAATAAATTAGTATAAGTGAAATAAGGGGCCCACGGTGTGCCCTCATGCCTCAAAAGACAGAGAAATGAAAGGAAAAGACAGGTTAGCAGGTCATTTTTAAACCTCTCTCACATGTCTCAGTCTCGCATGCTTCCCAAACTGCATTATTTATAAACCCAACATCCAAACATCAGGCCTAAACCCTTTTCTTGTCTCTCCACAGAGCTTAAACCATGACACATAAAGTACATACATAAAGTAAACAAGTCACTTAAGAGAGGCTTTCAGATCATTCCAAAATTTCCCAAATGATTTGTGTGTAGTGTCAGGGATGAAGGGAAGATCACAGGGGCTGCGCAGGACATTTCAAAAATAAATAAATAATAAAAAAAGATGAATAGGCCAGCGATGGCGCTTGCTGACAGAATAATACATCAAAATTGATTTCATATAACCTTTTATTACATATCATCATTCCATAATCTATTATATACAATCTCCTCACAGACCGTCCTTTGAATCAGGGCATCAGTGAATAGACCGTGGGCGGCACATGGGTGTGTCGCGTGAAGCTGAGAATTAAATGTAACACCAGAATCCGCCCGCATGCTGCAATGATGTCAAACAGTGTCAAGTTTTGACATGCCTCCATTGGCAAATAAAGTGATTCTGATGTTCAGTAGGAAGATTGTGATCAGACGGATTGTGTGCTGTCACGTACAAGACAACGAGTGACTTTTATCGGTGAGCGATCGTAGCCTCACGCTGTCTATTTATTAAAGTCTCCTGTGTATCTCTCTCCCCCTTCACCTCACACACACTCCGACTAATCCACCTCTCCTCCCATTTATTTATTTCATTTTTGGCAAAACATGAATCAAAATTCATTCTTCCCCTAGAAGCATGACAATTTAACTGTCTTTTTGACATCCCTACACCCCACCCACCTGTCTCTGTCTGTCTCTGTACAGCCCTCTCCTAAACTCCCCTGCGCTCTCTCATATCAGTTTGTTGGGAGGGTAATAAAGAGTTGTAATTGTGGAGGTTGTGCACTCATTGTTTGATTGACAGGTCAGTGTTCCTGGGGAAGAGCGAGGAAATGATCTGAATATTCAACAAGATAAGCGCTAATTCATCTTTTCATAGCTACATGGCGACAGTCTTGGGTTACTGATAAAGAGAAGGAAAAAACAGAAAAACCTAATTGTGTTTGAGTAAGAGTTAATTGCAGGCAAAGTGAAGCAATCCATTGAGGTGGGTGGGGGTGGGGGAAGGCTCTCTTGAGTCTTTGACTAATTCTGCAGAGGTTAATACATATTTACTCAGAGTTAAAATGAACTGCAGTCAGCCAGCTTTAAATGTTCTCTTTGGCCACAACTTTAATTGACAAGTACTTCACCCGCCTTGCATAAACATGAGGTAAAGGAAAACACAAATCAGCTGTGAAAGTGCTGTGGCAGGCTGATCAGGATGCTCAGACAAACAGAAGGTTCCTTCGACAGGGCTAGTGTTTCTGGGTAAAGTATTTTAAAACATGCATTTTTACATGCATGGCAGGGAAATTTATTTTGTGTCATTGCGTCATCTGTTTTTGTTTAGAGTGACAAGAATTCATTGAGTGAAAACAAACACATTATGTTGTAACTAATGATCCAAAGACATATTAACATATAACCCTGATTCCTGACCTGATACTTAATTCCAATGACATTTGCAATTCTATAATAAGCAACATGCCTCACACAGATATGACCAGAACTGATAATGTGTAGACTGATGCATCTGTAACTACCATCAGGGCCAAACACTTACGTTCCTGTTGACAGGAGAGAAAGTGAGAGGCAGCACCTTCGCTAAACTCAGAGGGCACTGAGCACAGTGTTTTAAACGAGACATATGGTCATCACAGGCAGCTGTCTGCTTGCTCAAACAGACAACCATTCCTCCATGTCTCATTGGCTTCTGTATTGATGTGTCTAGCAGGGACACCAGGAGGAGGGGTGACATGGTGTGTTGCAAGGAAATAGAGGCACATCCAACTACCTCCCACAGACCCTTCTAACCCCCACAAAATCTCACAGACATACTTGCATTACACTTCGTAACCACGTTCCTGGAGGGCCGCAGACCTGCAGAGCTTAGCTCCAGCCATCTCCAGGAAACTAGAGAGAGAGAGAGAGACAAACATGTTCAAACATGGGCCAACACCAGTCATGCATTTTGTATACCCACAGAGCAACATCCCTTGTAATACGATGTAGAATAACACAAAACACAGCCTTCAAAAAAGGCACACAGTTTTTTCCTTCCCAATTGTTATTCAGAATAACATGATGTTCCATGCATATGACTGTAAGAAACATTTGATGTGTGATACACGCATCTGAAACACATATAATTTGTCAAGACAGTCTAGTTGTGGTTGACAGTGAAGATCTCATTGTTTGAGATCCATTTATTCCACCGCTGTTATGGATGAGAGAACTACAGCAATGAAATTGTCTCAACATTGCATATTAACTAAACAATCGCGTTGACAACTGTGCTGGACTGATAAACATTACATTTAACGTGATGTTTTGATAAGGTAAATGGGTAACTACATAAAATAATCTGGTCACAGCAGCAAAATAACTTGTATGTGTGTGTGTAAATACACACAGCGTATGCATACAGTATATTTAGACTATATACTATAATACTATATATAATGACTATATACTATAATATAGTTAACAGCTTACTGTGATACTTCAAAAACAGCTCTGGTCTTAGTGTGTAAAGTGTATATTTCATTACTAGATAATTCCTTTTACACAATGAGTAATTTATGCTCCTGTAAAAATGACTAACTGACGTCTCATAATTGAAGATTGGATTGTGTGTGTGTGTTCATGTCATGCACACGTTCGTTTATCTGCAAGCACAAGCGAGCTGAAGTAATTGCTTTGACTTAGTCCTCACGGTCGGTGAGTGTTTGACTGTTAAACTCGACTGGCACAGTTGAAATGTCGAAGGTCATCTCCCGTCTTTCTGCATCCCTGATCACTGCCAGCAATTACCTGCCAGGTTCTGCATGGCTCGCTGCCTGTATTCTTCTCTATAATTTCTTTTCAATAAAAGTAAACATATCGGGGTCACGGCAGGGTCAGGCTGGGTGTAAATTTCTTTTTTTTAACCATTGGAGCCATGCCATTCAAGCCATCCACGTTGAGTCTGTCCATAAATTAGAAATAATTAGCTCTCCTCTGTGCACTCTGTGTGCAGTTCTCTTCCCCCTAAAACATGCTCTTTCCAGATCAATCTAGCTAATTGCTTTTAAAGGGACTAATCCTATAAACTGGGCAGACCTCGCTTTAAACTGTATATGGGCCCCTGAAGACTGTGCCCAGCACAGCTGATTTGTATTCAGGCAGAGTCATCGGCAGCCATCATCTTTGCAAAAGGGCAGGTCAAAAGGTTGTGACAGCAGAGAATACCTACAACCTAAAACAGGTAGCATCAGAGCCCAATTTGTGCCCAACAAGACAAGGTGCTTGCTGCACTTACAAGGGCAAAGGTATGTTCTTTCATCCAAGATGCATCTCTTATGGCTGAGAAAGGGCTAGAGGATGCAGGTCGCCCACTACGGCCATTGGTATTTACCTGATACTAAATTACAGTGGTTTCATTCAAACCTTGATACACAGTTGAAATGACTGTGGCACTTCACCATAAGATAATAGGGACCCGCCCACAAGCAGTGACATCACACGTGAAAGTATGAAGTGGGGTAGTATGAAGTGAAATAGTGGTGCTGACAGAAACTGTTTTTTGGCCAATCTAGAACTGTTATTTAGTTTTCTTTAATTTAACCTCGTGTTCTGGGACATGCTTTTATCCAGCACTGTGCAAGCTATGCCATTGTCATACAACTCACTATTTGTTTTATGCTGATTAACAGTATTCAGCTTTACTGTAGGTACATGATACATTGTTTCCTGCAATTGTGATTCCAATGTAAATATATTTATGCTGTAAGTCTGTGTAAATGTCCCTTTAGATGTGGTTTCTGTAAAGACAGTACAGATAGGTACCAGAATATAATTAGCTCATAATGCCTTAAGGGTCCCCTCACTGCTGGGGCTGCAGGCGTGTCCTGTATGCCAGTTGTTAAATAATTTAAAATCTCAATTTAACCTTAACAAACCTGCTAAATAGACAAGCTTAAACCAGCAGGAATTTCCACACTGGTCCAATCTGGTTTTTGGTGGTCTAAATTCTGGACCCTTTTAGCAGGTCAGAGACAAAACTGCGCTCCAGTATACTGGGAATGTTAAAATTTGTATAGGGCTAAATCATGTCCTGACAACCCCAGACGCAGTGGGAACCCTCACATTAACCATTAACATCAAGATGTGAGAGGGGGTGATTTTGTGAAAAGCCACAATTTTGAATGTCAAAGCAAAGCAGAGAACTGTTGCGAGCACACATGCAAGCACACATGCTCGCCTTGAGAAGCATGATACCCTGTTGTGATCACCCCCATGTCTGATAATGCTTGAAACAGTGAGGCAGATAAACAACCGCTATCCACCTTAGCAAGGCGACCTATTGTTAGCCTAGGTAATACAACCATATAATCACAGCTATTTCAGACATTGACAATAAGATTCAGGACTAGCTTGAGTAAACGCAATAATTGGGAGTATGTCCTTACTTTTATTGTTGACTCCTTGCTGGCAGCTCGCTCTTCCAGAAAAAATACTCCTTTTTAGGTGTAACGACAGCTAAAAACAAATATCTTTTTCCCTAAGCTAAAAAAACAGCAGCTAGGTATGTAAATAAGAAAAAGAGAAAGTCTCTTTTATGCTAATTAGGCCATGAAATGAAATTGTTTTATCTTTGATTTACATACATATTTTCCATTTATCAGAGATGCAAATAAAATAAACATTGCGCTGATTCCTCATGTGTGCTTTACACAGCTTCCTGCCAATGATCCCAGACATGCAGAGTGGAATTGTGCATTTGTTAGTGTTTACTGGCAAGAGTGAAGAAAATGAAAAGGTCAGAAAGCGTCAAATATGTGCATAAATTACTTGATCAATGATGCACTAATTAATTGCAGACATGTGAGTCTTGTTTGCCAAGCATACTGCAGTGATTTACAGTATGTTGCCCTGAATGCAACATGCTGTAATGTGAATGAGAGGTGTGTTTGTGTATGCGTGTGGCTTTTAAATGCCTCCTGCAGTCTCTTGAACTTCAGAGATTTGAAGTCGCTCTCCCATCTCAGAGGCTTTTGTGGTTTAGTAGGCCCGGAAGAAATGGCTGCAGTCTTTCTCTGCAGTGAGGTCACAGCAGGAAAGCCTTTTAATGCCCGCGTTATCTACAATGCCCAAACAGGATGACCCTCACTCCTACCTCTGGGGAGTCCGTGGATTTTACAATTACAGTTCCTACTCACTCTGCGTCCCTCACCTCCCTCCCCGTTTGGTAATAAAGAGAGAGAGTGTTTAATTACTTCTTCCGATGAAGAATTTCAGCTTCAGGTTTCTTGCGTTTGGAGCATTCGTCTCCTGTTGTGGTCTATTATTCCAGTACGTCTGCTGAGACATCCAAACAGTCCGATTGTGTGTTATCATGTGTACTTGCCCAGAGCCTGGCACAGTAGGAGAGTATTGTTTATGGTTGTTGGCATTGCCAAGCAAACCGCTCTGTCTAAATCCTTGAAATTACATTGCAGATGGAAAAGCAACATTTAAAAGGAGTTCTACAATAAGGGTGATGGTGGGACTGTTGAGAAGAAACGTTCTGGATAAAGAGATGGAAAATATCTGGGGAAGCTCACATAAATTGTCCAGAAACCATTAGTAAGACAATGGGCAGAGGAAGCAGTAATGTGCGCTGAAAGTACGGCATGAGCCATTGCATTCGCAAATAAGGAAAATTACATTTAGCGTTTCCTAACAGCCTTGGCTACAGTGCAAATTTATCTCCCTCTCTCTGTTTCTCGTGCTCTCCCTGGCCTGTCATCCAGAAATATGAATCCTGCTCTAATGCATTTTTAATTAGATTTCAAACACTCCACAACGTGTCACTCAGCAGCGCTGATTTTTTAGGGTACGTCTGTACGGCTTTCAGAGACTTTTCTCTGAGATTGTGGATGGAATTTGAGAGACGAGCACAGGCTCATCTTGTTTGCTAGCTTGTCCATTTATTTAGCATAATTTCGCTGTGATTGTCATAATCAGATGGACTGCGGTTGTTATATGAGGTCTATTTTTCCTCAGCCTGTGTAGTTTAATAGAGAATGGCATGACACATGCACAAAATAAACCTGTACAACTGAAGAAATCACATGGCCTCTTGTCAAATGCACACGGTTGTCCAGCATCATAGACTATAACATCATAGACAAGAACTGTTATCAGGTGTGATTATTCTATTTTATGATTCACTGTTGTTAAGTCATGCAGGCATGTGTCATAACAAACACAGACCATCATTATCTGCATCTTATCTGCTAAATGTGTTCTTATCAGCATACATAGCATAACCAGACTAGTGACTTTAGTTCATTGTGTCTAGGTACATATGTGACAGCCTCATGCATGTTTGTATGTTTTGAAATATGTGTGTGTGTGCTTTTGGTCTGTTTCTTAACAACAGTTTTTGTTGTAATTGTACATGCTCATGCGCAGTACAAGTAATAGTATGTACTGTACGTACTGTACACACTCAAGTGTAAGCTGTCTAAAGATGTTTTGGTTATGTAGCTGTCTAACCCTATTGGATGTGTGTGTATGCAGTAATCATGAGCAGGAGTGGTTTTGTTTCAGTTATTCAAATTATATGTCAAATATGATTTTACCTACCAAAAGAGGGGAGGCTTAGATAAAGCTTAGGATCACAAATGAAAAAGTCTCTTAGTTTTTAAGTGTTTTTCCAGAGAAGTCATCAATTCATCCACGTTCCTTTTAATACATAAAAATGATAATCTAAAACATTTCAGGAGAGTTCATGTTTAAGTCAATGCTTAAAACCTAGAGAACTAACTCTATTATGTGTCTTTAGATATGAAAGAGTCCTCTGGGACTACAGTACACTTATCATGCTTTGTGTGGCAGTGAATAGAAATCAGAACTTTCACTAACAATGTAATACTGCAATGCTAAAACTCTCTCTTGAGCAGCCCAATATTGGCGTGTACACATCATGCTCTGCCCTTTCAAGTTTCGGCAAATGGTCTGTTAATTGAAATCAATAAAAGGAGGAAAAACACCTGTGAGGGGGCAAGTCGGTGCATTTCTTCACTTTTATTATAAAAAGTGAGGCAGAGGCCATTAGGTTTCATTCACTAACCCTATTGATTGCCAGGCCCGTAATTTGTTTTGGTCCCAAAGTAAGCTTTTCACCCCATTAAGTTCCACCACAGGTTCTTTGGACCGAGTGAGGCGCAGCCTTAATCATCATTATTACCTGCCTGGTCATTCCTTCACACAGTCAAATAAAATCACTCGGATTATGGATTCCTCAGTTTTTCTGTGCCTGGTTTCGCCCAAAATTAGCATAATTGTCAAAAGGACACATGGCGTGATGCTAAAGGTGAAATTATGGAAAGCAAAACAGAAGAAGACTGAGGCCACAGGGTTAGAACATGACTACTGGCTCAGAAAGTCTGTTGTCCTGTCCATTCTCTGCCTGTCTTAAGTAGTGAATATAAATATGCTTGGTGCTTCATGGACCTCAATTTTGAGGTGTCTCTCTTTCTCAGCTGCTAGGCTATCCTCAGAGTAGAACAAAGATCTGTGGACCACCTAACACACCAGATCTAAGGAAAACCATAAGTTTCCTTACAACAATTATCTAGGGTTTTAACAAGTGAGTGTATTACCCATAGTTTATATCTTAAAATATCTGTCATTTTTTAGACTGCTGCTTTGTTTGTATACTGAAGCATAACTGTCAGTTAAGCTATTGAAGTGAGACAACAGAAACACTAAGTCACAAATTAGTGTTAACAGTTAATACAAGTTGATGAATTAGTCAATGAATTCAGTGCTTTTTGTCAATAATAATTATTTACGCATTATCCATTTAGATACAATTTTCTTAATTAGCCAATTAACTCCGGGACCTCTTTGAAATCCTTCATAAACCATAATTTGAGAACCACTGCTTTAAAGTGCTGTCAGGATAATACATGCACCAAACATATTCCCAATCAGCCAAAAACTCCATGGCAAGTAAAATCCAAGAAAAGGTTTGCAGATGTACACCAAGATGGATCCCCTGCCTTTGAAAGAAATCAATGCTTCAGTCTGCACTTGTCTGTCAGCAGTCATTGATCTAACAACACATTGTAGGTGGCGAGCAGTGAAGATTCAATCGGCTGTTGAGCAGAAGAGTGCTTGTCTGTCATAGTGACAAAACCACAGTAACATGCAAATGTTTCAGCAGAGGAACATTCATCTTATCCTGCTTGGGATGAGGATGGACTGGGCCATTGACAAGATCTAAGCAGTCACACTCTGGGGGAAATTTTTGGCCTTTCCTGAAAAGACACTGCATGTGACATTGCATATTCATTGACTATACTAAAATTAACTGCGTGCAAGAGTGTGTAAAAAACTGCAACATAAAGAACAAATGGGGATGCATATTTAGAGATAACTCATCTTGTATGCTGGTTGATTGTAACTGGTGTTTTAATCTATTCATGCAGCATTAATGTCACATGTTATAGCCTGTATGTAATTGCATGCAAACTATGTGGAGGATAAACATTAAAAAATAGCCCTTTTAATAAAACAATGCCTGCAAGCCAAGCATAGCGCATCTACTTTGGAAAAAAGACAATCTTAGTCAGTTCATGGTGAAAAAAAGTAACTTATAAATAAACAATGTAACTTATCATAAAGCAAGTAGTAAACTTACTAGTTTTAAAACCTTGCTCTGCAATACTGATTGTAACTTGTAGTAATTGTGTAGACAGAAAGCGTTAGAGACAAAGAAAACTCAAATAAGTGCAGAGCTGAAAGCAGTCTGACAGTGATTGGCTCTGTGATTGTGACTGTGTTCACAAACACTCAGTGCAGGCTGTTAGCATTTATAAATGACTCTTCTGAGCTCAGCTTTTAGCAGACATACGCTCCTTTCCCTGAACTCAAGAATGTGAGAAACTACAACACCTCGGTGTTGTGAAAATGAATAGATGATTAAGATGTAAAGTATTATAATTATATTATTTTAATAAGTCTTGCTCAGAAAGTCAAGGAAATGCATTAGTGAAAGATTAGAATGTTATTGTGCTCATTTTCAACGATGCATTAATTCAGACCTTTTGTATGTGTGGGATTTCTGTTAACATTCAACAAATTGTGTAATGGAACAGCGCAAAAGAAAGTCTAGGTCAAATTGTGGGTGCAATGACAAATTAAAAGTTTTAGAAACTGAAATCAACTGTTTCACTAAAAGTAATTTGTATATATGTAATTATGTAAACCACCTCCTGATCTTACTTTTTGTTTAATACACAGAACATTCTAGACATGCGTCATGGCTAATCATAAGCATTATTTTGCAGGTCTATTTGGTGACGTTATTTAGCCACAAATTACATTTTACTCACCTTTAAAAACACAATCTAGTAAAGATGTCATTTGGATACTGAATTAAAATGAGACTATTCACATTTCACACCACTGTGTTCAAACAGGACTGAATAAACACCACAAGCCTTCACTTAACCTCATTGACTACACTAGACAGGCAAAGAGTATCTAGGGAAGACAGAGTTGCTCACTAGAGATGCTGGGGGTCACTTTAGAGCTCAAAATATAATCACAAAATCTGTTATGGATTTCAGGCAGTTGTCTTGTGTCAAGGGTTTATCCACAAAAGACACACACTGTGGGATAACATTACCGCTGTGGGTGTAACAGATCACATGTCAGAGCGTGAAAAACATGACATGACAAATATAACCTTCTTGTTTGGATATAATAAAAAAATTACATGGGGGAATTTTCAAAAATTGAATTGTGTCTGCTGATAAACACTTGGTATATATATATATATTTGGTTAAACTGAATTGCAGGTGGTTAGTGAGTAAGATTCAGGTTTTTGTCTTGAAATGCTTTACATACAAAAGTCCTGCAACTGTTTAGTTTGTTATTTGTAAAATACAGTACAGTAATCAGTAATCCTGCTGTCTGCCTTCCATAATGTGAACAAAATGATGATTTGATGAAAATGAATGCTCTTTGTGAGCACCGATAATATATTTAGTACAAATACTCAGGATTTTAGATCTACAAAACTGTAAGAAGTTACATAGCCAGAATTCCTAATGTGATGGTTGACTGGGCAGGGAATCATTTTGCATGCAAAACTCATTGTGCACCCACTTACAAACCATTAGAGCACAATTGAGAGTCTTGAATCTCTGTTTTCCATAGTTGTTGTTGGCATGGTGAGATGTTGGTCTGTGCACTTTGTTATCCTCTATCTGTTATGCTTAGAGCAAGACATTTTACACCATGTGCCTCCAGAGGGACTGCGTATGTAGTAAGTAGTGGATAATTTAATCTAAAACATCTATGAAAAATGTAGCAAAGGTGGGAATCAAATCGTAAGTATTGTATGTTATTTTAATAATTACTTTAGGGTTGCATTTCTAACCTGGCAGCCATGGTATTGTATTATTCCTGAAGCTTTCATTATATGTCAAATATAATGATGTGCAAATCTGATACTTAATCCCATATTTAAATTATGATTGCTGTCTACCTGACTGTTAGAGAATAGCAGTTAATTAAGCCTAGATTGAACAGAATGACTTTATTTAAAGTTTTATTTCACCTTCTTTTGCTCTCAGTAAATATATGTGACTATCTGCTTGTCTATTCAGCTCTCCCTGCTAACTCGTGCTGAAGTAGGCTGGAGTTTTGAAGGCACTTGACTGACCCACGATTCGGAGATCCGTACTCCCTGCAGAGTCTTGTGACATTTTGAATTCAAACGTCAGAGCGTCTAGCAGAATGACCGTCTGATCTGGCTTTGTCTGACAGAGACAGCACTGGCTCTTCTGGGAACGTGTGAAACTGTGTCATTACCTGAGCTTCCTAATTTCTAATTAGAAGCCTTGATTTATAGTGTCAGATACTGAAAGTAAAGTGCTAATATACACACATAACACACAATATACACACAAACATAAAATGTCTAAGGAAGAAGCCTTTGCTGGAGTCACAGTTGCAGAGTTGCAGTCAGTTAGAGAGAGAGCTTGGTGCAATGCAGCTGCCAGCTGCGTGTATGCATGAACCACCAACGACGCAGGGATTCAGGAAATACTGAAGCCACGAATGTCCAGTTTATTAATGTGTAGTATGGAATAACATATGACAGGACATATGCAAACAGTTCTGGTGTGAAACAGCAGCAGTTAATATATAAACTTCATGTGTCCGTGCTGATACGAGTTAGTATAAGTACAGGGCCACTGGGATGACAAACAGCCAGCGAAACATAAATACTTAACATCTTTATCGTAACAACTTTTAACTTAACCTAAAAAACATTACTCTATTATTAAAAATAACTACCTAGTTCTCTTGCCAATAGAAGCTGGCAAACAATTTGTCCTGGCAAGCAGTTAGACAGAACTAGTTGTATAAAATACACACATAT
This sequence comes from Botia almorhae, assembly GCA_036877575.1. NCBI lineage: Eukaryota > Metazoa > Chordata > Actinopteri > Cypriniformes > Botiidae > Botia > Botia almorhae. Next base: position 25,575 of record JAZGTJ010001972.1, read on the forward strand.
ATATACAGAATATATATATCACATGTACTGTGATGTATAATGTGTATATAGCTTATATATATATATATAGCTGTATATTATACAGCTTTTACTAATTTTTGTTTAAACACTTTACACCAACACTTTTATTTTTGTTAAATACACCATACACAATAAACAAGAGGTGTATTATTCTGCTTGCTTCATCCAAACATGTTCNAGCTGTATATTATACAGCTTTTACTAATTTTTGTTTAAACACTGTAATAAATACACCATACACAATACACAGGAGGTGTATTATTCTGCTTGCTTCATCCAAACATGTTCCTTGCATTCCCTGGTAAATGGAGTTAAATTCTTCTTATAGTTGCTCTCATGTTACTAATGCAGTTCAAACATAAAAAGGGGGCTCAGCAAACAATTCCATTAACTGTATTCAAACCCTCTTTATCTCTCAGTTGACTGCAAGTGTTAGCTTTCACCAACAACACTATCACAGCCAAAACGACCTGTATATGATGTATATGATGATGGCTAAGGGCGTTAATGCTAATGGTGCTATCGTTAATGTAAAATAGAGGAGTGGATCGATCACAATTATGCCTACAAGATTTGTTTAAGCATTTTTTAAAATTCTGCCAGGCAGAGGATGGGGTAGCATGTATTGTTTGGTAACAGAAACACAAAAGGTGACTAATCTTTGATGGGATAACGAAGGGAAATTGTATTAGTGCTACAAAAGTAGCTTGGAGTCAGAAACAATGAAAGTGACAGACAAGCAGAATATGAAACAGAGGCTTAAAAACTCACACTCGTTTCTAATTGATGAAAGATAGTTTGACAAATGTCAAATGAAATCTGAAAGCAATTCTCTGAGGCTGAGTTCATGCTGATGCAAAACAAACTCTGAACAACAGCACCAGGAGATTAAAAAATCTATACAGAACAAAGAGATACATTTAAATTACCCAGGGAAAGCTATCTGTTAGCTTTTCCATGAGTCTGAGAAGCAGTGGATTGTGTGGTACGATCACGCATGTCCTGTTTGAATTCTGCCGTTTTTGCTTATGAGCACTTATGAGTTCTGCATCTGTTTTTTGCTATGAGCTTAACCCTAAAATCCATTATGTACTTTTAAGAGCTCTTCCAAAAATTGCTCACTGGCAAAATATCCACTATAATATAATAGGCTTAAAAGCAGTCTATAAATTGCAAATATTTCATTTTTTATTCCATCAGAAAATGTGGCCACCTTTGAATGGCTTTCAGTAGAAATTGATATATTTTGCCCCAGGCAAACTTGTCTGTTTGTAACTCCTTACAAACTCCTGTTTGTCTGTTAGCATTACATTATCATTAGTTAATGTACAATGAGCTAACATCAGCAATGAACAATTGAATTTGCATTAACTAACATTAACGAAGATGGAACAAGAAGCTTCTAAATTGTCAACATAATAGTAGTCATGCCACTGCCCTTATAAGTGTTGCCAACTCAAACCTGTCACATTAAGAAGAGTCTTCTTTCAAAACAAAAGGAGGCTCTTTACCTTCTATCCTCTTTCTTTTTCTACCCATTCTTTTCTTTTAACCTCTCCTTTTTATTCCACGTCTTTCTACCGTCTCTCTTTTTGTAAGGTAGCTCAACACATTTGCTCCTTCAGTATTGTGTGCTCCTGTGAGATCCTCATTAGGTCTCTGCTCTAATTAATCCTCCTTGATTTCCATGTGGCTTTTCTCACTCTCTCTCCCTCAGCCCTGCAAATCTTCACATGGTGGATTACTCGTGCTGGTGGGTGGGATGTAGGAAAATATGAGGAAAGGAAAGAAAGAACCGTTCACAAGTCATTTACAAGAGGCACATTTGGTTTCTAACACCCACCTTTCCTGTCGGGAATTGTAATGGTTTCAAAGGAAAGACCTTTTCATTACCTGTTCACACAGCACACTAAAAAGGCAGCTGAAGAACACCAGTCATGACCTACAGCATGCGATGGTCAGAGGATTAATCCACTGAAGACAGGAGTATATAGGTAGGCTGGGGGGTGGGGTGAGTATACTCCCCCGAGTGTAGTAGGCTTAAGTTGCTCTTATACGACTCCACTTCATCCTCCAGTGGTGGGCAGCGTTTTTCTGTAGAGAATCAATCTCAGGCATTCCCTGTTTGCCTCCAAAGCCCTCTAAAGGCCTTAAAGCCACTGAGATCCCCGTGCTGATGACCTGCTCACACCACAGAGATGGCCGTCAGCTCCACAGCAGCAGAGAGAGACTCTCTCTTGAACTTTCTGTGGCCCTCTCTCTGTCTCTGGCATAATCCCAATTCTATTTGTCCTTCAGACAAGACGTATCTTCTCCACATCATCCCAACAACACTAATGGTGTTTCCACAAAGAATGGGTGCTTGAATTTCCAAGGCTTTCCCCACAGGAATGATTTATTGTTCTTTCACTGCTCGGGAGACTTAATAGAGTTCTTATTTGTTTTACATTTAGGGGGCAACTTCTCATGTCTCAAATTTTTCTCCCAAACAGACAAAAATGAGAACTATAAAAAGAGCTATAAAATTAATGTGGATAGTGTTTCTCCAGCTGTTTTTTATCTATGTTGTATCAATGATGTATCTCTCTAAAACAATAAACATTCTTCTGTGTCCCCCTGAATCTAGACTCACACACATACAGTAGGCTAATCACACCACCTATATTATGTTAATATAGCATATATTCATATCGCACAATATTATATCTAGTATGTTGATATGAAAACCATGCAACACATATAACTGTACAAAATAACACCCTTATATCAAACCTACTTTCAAAAAAGTACATAGATGCAAAATGTACTTGGTATTTGCTAACAAAAGTCAATATTTAAAGAGCCCCTTGCTGAAATGTTACTAACTGCATGTTTCACTGGTGTGTTTTGTGCAAAAAATGCACAAACATTTTTAATTAACTTCTACAGAAGGGTCATTCTACACTGTCAGGGTGCATTGTGGGATTGACAATAGTGCTCTCGCGTCGCGGAACTTGGCTAATATCTGCCATTCCAGAAATTGGCAAGAGTGGCAGGTGTGGCAGCAAATGTAAAATGTATATAGTAATTATAAATGACAAAAGTGTGACTTACATTCTGGTTTGACAGCTGAAGATATAATAATCATATTATTTGATTGACACAAACATTTAGCTATTTATACACTAGAGTGTGCACACATTAACTTGCCTATGAAAAATACTAGGTTGGGGAACTACTGGCATCCAATCGCGGTCAAGTTTTATGACAAATATTTAAATTCATATTGAAAACCCTGACTTTTGATTGTAAACTTGTAATATTTTGGCAAATCGGCACAGTTTGAGAGACTGTTGAGAGATCTGAAAATCTAGATAAGAGAAATATGTTGCTGTATCTCCTTTATCTGAAAAGTAAAGAAATTCTCCATTTCATCTTGATGTATTGTAATTAATTGTCTGTGAGAAGTGCTTGAGATATTAAAGAGCTTGAGATCGTATGAGCTGACTTTATTGTTTTTCTGAGAAAGTTGCTTGGGTGGGAGGTGAATGGGGGCTGATATTGTGGCTGCATCTCTATTCTTCATTAAAGTTTAATGTGAGCAGTTCCAGTTCATGGCATGAGAAGTCCATCACTCTTAACAGTAGGATATGTAAATCCCAGCACTAGAGGAAACCATCAATCTTCCATATTGAGTGGGATTGCTGGCACGCAGTTGAATGTCGCTCTCATTGCAATGCACTTTAATCTTCATAATCTGGAGGTCTGAGGAATACTTCTAATTCATAACCAAGCATTGCCACATAAATTCATTTTCAGCCCTATGCAGGAAAATGGCACTCAATTGGAAGTGAGCAGTGTGCATGATGGTGGCTTTTGATCGATAACCTACACATCCAGCCACTGATTGAAATAGATATTTGCTATTAAGTTGTTTCTTTCCATAATGACCTCATTTCATATTCTTGCCTCAAACCGTTCCCTGCCCCCTGATGCATACGGCAAGCTGTGCGCATAGACCACCCAACATAATCACACAAGATTGACGATACAGGTGGGGATGCTAGTTAGTTAGCACATGTCTTTGGTAACCCCATGGCAAGGCTGTGAGGGGGAAAATGGTATTGCCCCCATCACCCCCCATTTGCATACAGACATATATTAGAGCTGTTGAAGTTAACACACGAATGCGATTAATTAAATATGATTAACACATTAATATTTTTAAACTGTAAGTGTTTTTCCACTTTGAGCACTGCATCAAGAGAGGACGTTTTATCTCAACTGTATTTTTCAGAGGGATTTCTCCGTTGCATTGTCTTTGCATTGTCCATTTTTGCAGTTAAAAGGAATTGTAATCTGTGACTCTACCTAAAGGGCTACTGCATGGATATACCGGAAACAACTCTTTATCTATATGACCATCCATAAAATGTGACTGAGTTTTCAGATAATAAGCTCTGTCTTCTTATATACTTTTAAAACAGCTCATTACATGGCTAATAAAATCAGACACAGTCAAAATCCGCTGTTGGACCAGGAGCCAGTTTCTTTTATATAGACAAGATAAATACTGCATAAAGCTGTCTGTTGTGGTTTAGGATTGCTTGCCTAAGGACTAAGTAGCATCTCACGACCACATGACATAAGAGTATAGCTCATTTACAGGCTCAGTGTTTAATAAAACAGCAGGAGAAGCGTCAGTTTGTCCAGGAATGCCATTAGGCAAGGGAGTCAGTGTGGGTTAAAGGCAGTACATATGGTCAGACGTCTCCTCATTGTCCAGGACCTCCTTGAGTCAGCTTACACCACAATATGTTAATGCATATCACTGTAACCTGGACGTCAGATGGTGCAAGTATATCTGCTTGTTATATTCAAGCAGACTAAGCTAAACTGCGTCTGTCGTTTATCTTATTTGCAGATCCCGCTGCGAAAATTCTGCTGGTGCAGCGACCTGCACATAACAACTGAGAACTGAAAAGAAAAAATCACCTCACAACTTGGCATCTGCTGACAGGTAAGATGGGTTTATATCACACTGAAGTTTTGTGGATAGCTGCAAGCCTGTATTTGTGTTGAAAATCTTTACCGAGTTTATGCTATTAAAATAAGCTAAAAATATGATGGTTTTTTTGATGGTTTTGCCTCAAGTCACATGTTTCTGTTTCCAGCTAATAAGATCAGGAATTCTGTTGTAAATGAGGTGACAAGGGGGCTGCAGCTAAATGCCTTTGCCTAACCTTCTCCTTCATATGAAGTCTTGTTTCTTCTCTGTTCTCCTTCCTCCCAATCCTCTGTCAGGATGACATTTTCTCCCCAAAGGGCACATGTGAGATGAAATTACTCCGAGGTGTCAAACATGTCATCTGTGCATGTTTAAATGCCCAGTTTGAAATGCCTGCACACACTACTGGAAGAGGGCGCAGGGAACGTTCCGGGCACTTGCGTTTCCTGTCACGTTTCTAGTATGTGGTTTAGCCAGAAACATTCAGGAAGTAGAAATACTCAAAAAAAAACAGAATGTGTTCACAAGAGACAGTGTTAGATACACTTGTGCTTGTAAGTTTGCATGCCCCCTTTTTCCTTATATCATATGTTGTCTGCTTGAGGATCAATGACTACTTGCAGCCTTTTGTGATAGTTGTGTATGAGTCCCACAAATGGCAAAACATCATGTAGCTACTGTGGGGAAGAACTGAAATGTGCAGAGCATGCTGGGATGCTTAGAGTACCTGGAGGATGTTTGTCTGGAACAGCGGGCAGCTTCACAGTTCAGGAAAAACCAAGGACTCACGCACAGCTATCAGAAATGGCTGCAAACATTCATTGATGTTCAAGGTAGTAACAGAGAATTATTTGTGTATCAGTTATTGTTTTATCCTGTGGACTATATGTACTTTTTTATGTCAAACAGGGTAGTAAGGGCATAACAAAATTTGAAAGAATGCAATTTTTACAGTCACTCTTATTAAAAAAATGATAAACAACTTCTGCAGGGGGCATAAAAAAGTATGTGCACAATTGTATGTTAAAGGAAGAAAAATAGGTTTGTTTTTCATGTGTTTTATGTTTTCATGGCTGCTTCTGTTTTATTCCAATGAAAACAAAATTAAAGGGGGAAAACTCATTATCTTGAGGCATATTAAAAAAAGAGAAAATTAGATTGCTCCTTTCTCACATTTTTACCATCTGATCCCTTCCTGAGCCGAGCCCTTCCTGCTCTCTCATCTGTTTCATCCTTCCATTTGTTTCCTAATGTAGTAGACGCTGAGAGCTCTCACCCTCCTCTCTCACGGGCTCGTCAGTGGAGTGCCTGCACTCCAAATTCTGCCTCCTAATTCAGCCATGCTGCAATTACACACATGCCTAAATGGAGAAAGACATTTGTAAAAAGCATGACTTTTAGAAAAGTCACTCCGTATGTTTGTGTGTGTGCAATTTCACCTACCAAAGAGAGTGTCAATGTTAAATCAACATGCATTTTAAATGAGAAAACAAACAAAAACGTTAGCTTGTGTTACAGAGTGGGATCAGCACAAGGTATAAACATGGACAGCTGCCCTCACACCTTAATGTGAGAAGATTACGGTAGAGTGTGGAGCATGTGGGATCTTGTGATTGTGCTAGTGTCAACATTTCACCGGCAGTGCTGAACTGATGTTTGAAGACAGGTTCAGAAAGTCTCACTGCTCACTTCACCACATTTGGCAACATCATCAACCCCATACTATGTGAGAATAAGGTGTTTGTAAAACTTGAAGAAACATGCAGGAAACAGACTGCATGTTTTTTTTTCCATGTTGAATTCATGTTCTAATTTATTTTAAGGTATTCTATTTGAAATTTAAATGTCAAGTTGCCATGACTCAACTATAACTAGTATAATCTAACTAATAACTATATATAACTAAAACTATTGCTATATATACATACTATATTTATACATATATAGTAACTCTATATATATATATATATATATATAATTTTTTAAGAAGTTACAAAGAGTTCTATGCAAACTGTTACCTTTATTTACATTTAAGTGGTTTCAATTCTTCAATATTATCTGTTTCATCTGTTTAAGAATCTTGATTTAACATTTTTAACAATGTTCCCAAGACCCGCTTTTTTGATAATTGTCTCTCTTTTTGTTTACTTTTAAAACCGCTGTTGAGTCTCTGAGGTGTTTTCTCAATATATCCAAAATAACTGGCCTCATATTTGCATGACAAATCTTTTCATGATGTTTTTTACTAACTGATTTCATCCCTTTTGTGACCCGCACAAACACAGCAGCGGCAAACGAATATTTTTAAAATATTACTTCCTGTATGTTTTAATGGATCCAATATAGAGGCATGATTAAGCCATTAAAAACACATCTGCCATCCTAATTTCTTTTTAATTTGGAGAGGCTGCATTCTGTAGTAGCTGATCTGACGGTTTAATTAAGTCCAGTCCGGGAGACTGATTACAGGCTGAAAGAGGGAAGTTCTGGCTGATGCTCCGTGTGCCGTGGAGAACAAGAGTCCTTTCAGCTCTTTTAAAATGACCGACTCACCTCGCTCTGCACCTGAAAACTACTCTCACGCCCTAGACATTAAACTGCCTCAGTGCAACTCCATTCAGCTCCCCTCCTGCAATCAGAACGCTTATGTCTGGGATAGCAGAGGGCGTTTTGGCCGTGATTATTCATCGTGTGGGGGTATTTATGCTGATTTGTATTCTTTACTGGGTGCATGCTCAATTTTTGTGAGGATTTAAAGGAAATCATCTGTGCCTCACAAAGCAACATCATAGGGATAAGAACAGTTATCCTAGCATTTGTGTGTCACATGATGATTACTAATGTCAAATGTGTGTCATATGATAGTGGGCACTGACAGTGGTAAAGAAGATGATCCTTATGATCCTTGCAGCTCACAGAAAGTGTGCTGAGAGATTTCGCCTTACACCCTTAAAATAAAGGTGCCATGTTGCAGGCTGACAAACAGTCATAGGTTTACAGAACAAACAGCTGATGGCTTGATTAAAAACATTGTCCTTCAAATCTGAAGAGATGTTTCTGAGGGGCAAGTGAAATAAATCTGAAATTCAAAATTAAGAGCTATTTGAAAACCATCTCAACTTCAGAGCAAAATAATATCTCCTCCACAGTGAAGAGCTTGGTTGTGTTGGCTTGTGCGCACATACTATTGGCTACCTGATTTGAAGGTTATATGAAAAACTCATTAGTGTCTGAATAGGAGTGTATGAGTGTGTTCTGATAAATGACAGCATTGATGTTTCAGTGGTGCAGTGGTAGTTTTGTGTTGGTTTTAGTTCTGTAATCTTCTTATTTGGCCTTATTTTCCATATCGTTTCAATCTTTTTTTTCCTTTGTGGGAAAAGATTGCAAGGGTTGATAACATCGACAATCAAAAACGAAAGCTAAAACAATAAAGGAGGTAAATGCATTTTTAAAGAGTTTATGCAAAATAGAAATCAAGGACAGAGTGAAAGTTTAAAGTGCTGCTGAACCTCCACAGTTAGAAAAACATTTAAAGTGTTTTCAGAACTCTGGACAGCTCCTGATGTTTGCTGTAGTGGGGCTCTTGGACTGCTTTGTGAGTTGGCGTGCTAACCCATATGTGCCCTACGGAGGGGGGGCATGAAAATAGCCTTAACTCTAAACCTAATAAACAGTGTGACCACTTAACTTGATTCTCAGAGCTGCTGGTAGTCGTTATCCAACTAAAAGTTGACCTGGTGGCAGGATGCCCACTGCTTCCAACTTAAGTTAAATTAAGCTTTGCAGTCTGTTGCATTCCCAGCAGGATGTGTGACTGCATAGTGTTCAGTTAAGCCTTACAGAGTCTCCTTCTCTTGTTCTTGTTCTCTCTGGTGTTAACTGTGTTAATTTACTTAAAAAACACCAGTCAGCTGTAAGTTTAAAGTGTGTAATTTGTTGGATAAAATGATAAAAACTATTCACACCTAAGCACAAGGTGTGGGGGTGGGACTATCTGTTTTTCAACCAATAGCAGATGAAGAGGAGGAGGAAGGGTTCAGGAAACCTGTTTAAAAATCATGAATTTTTACCCTTCGAAAAAACATTAAAAAGAGGAACCGCACTGAAACTGCAGCCTTTCATATTCTGTTTGTAGTTATAGTTTATTTATCTTTGTATATAACACTGCGGTATGTTTTCTGCTGCCATAGTTATGTAACAGCCCTGCAGGATGAGATAATCTCGGCAGAGATTGAGATAATCTACTCGACTACAAATGCACCAGCCCACTATGAAATGGTTAGAGCCAACAAGGCGATATTGTTTTGTGACAGAGGCTGAGGTTCGCCATTTCCATGGTTACACAAATCAGTGATATTATCTCTTACTATTTATGATAATGCATTTATTAGAATGGGTCATTTGCGAAGCAGTAACGCTGTACTCACTGAACTGGTTAATGTCCACGAGTCCCCACTCAGTACTACAAACCCCTCATCCAGAGTAAATTATTGTTTCACTTTTCATTTATATAGTCCAGCACACTGTGTTATCAGCAGTTTCATTCTACTGATGAAAACAGCATAATGGCTGCTGATATGGAATTAAAAAAGCAAAACAACCTGAATAACACAGGCCTATTGCTGATTGGCTAACAAAAGGGTTCGTGCAGTTCATTCGCTTGTGAGATGCGGCAGGGACATCGTGTCATAGAGCACGCGTGTCACAAAGCTTTGAGTCATAGAGCTCTGAACTTCATGATGCCGTCAGCCTCACTGATAGATGAGGTCATGTCACATCGTTTACCGGAGGCAAATTTTACATCCTGACATTAAACCACAATTGGCTCAGTTAATCGGCTGTATGCATATTTAATACTTCCATTTGCTTAAGGGGAATTTCTGTTCGCTAATAAAAAGGATGTCTCGAATTGCGTATCCTTTAGTAGTCATGCTAGTAATTGGGATAAAATAATTCCACAAATTAAAAGGAAAAAGATAATGTTGTTTTGCAGTGCTGGTTTTGACTGAGTGGTCACACTGCAGGGCTCATTTGCTCATAAAAAACATGCAAAAACATTAACACAGTGTTAAGTTTTCTATTGTATAACTTTGTTCAGTTCACTGGGCCAGATTAGCCTGGGGTGAGGATTAGTACGTTTAACAAATGATTATATTCATCAGAGTTGTTCTCTCAAGTACAAACGTCCAGTCTGTGCCTCTAATATTCTTCTTATTTGGTCATTTGCTGAAGGGTTTGTACACCTTTTTGTGCATAAAATGTGTGTGCAAACATTTTTAAACAGAAATCATGATTCATGATAATGTATTTTTTTTTATTTTTAGTATGAAATGTTTCATTGTTGTGACAAACTCAAACCTCACTCACACAATCAAGTGCAATCTAGGTCTATATATTGTGATTTAGAATGGCACACTTGGCTATACCTGAAGACCGCTGGCTGTACAGGAAGGGGTGTGTGGAACGCCCTTATATGGAGATGGGCGTGGCCTCATTTCTTATTTTTAGATTTGTCAATATTAGTACAAGGGTAAACACAAACGTATGAGACTTAGAGTTATTCTTAGATAACACACAAGATCATCTGACACTATTTATTTGTTCATTCTTTATTTCTATTGCACACACTCCTTTTTCTTACATTCACTGTGGAATTACATTATCACTCCTTTTTTGACAAGTGTGAATGGAAGAGGTAATTGTATATGTCTTTATTCCCTCTGCTTTTAGCATGTCTCATTTTTCAGTGCTGCTAAGCTCTTTTTGTTTCCATCAGTAAGAACAGTGCATTACAGGCACCATTATCACATACTGAGCAAGACAGGACCTGTGAGGACTGTACACACACAAATCTAAATTTAACAGGTGAGCCAAAGTTAAGACGAAGTTAACTGCATTTAATAAAATAAACTTGTGTTTATGAATTAGTGCATAAACATTCATTGGTTGTACAGATTTAAACAAATATGTCTGATTAAATGTAGTCTGCAAAGCTAATGAAGTTTGTATTAATAAAGGCAGGGTAGGCAATTTGTTCCAAAAACATTTTTTGTTATGCTCTTCACATCCTGATTGCAGTCAGTAAGTAAAGTGGTCTAAATATATTTGTATATATCTTCTGTGGTAGTCATAGAACCATAACAGTTCATCCAATCATTGTATTCGGTCCGCATGCAATGATAGTATGTCCTACTTACCTGTCAAACTATGTATTTGTATATCTTTGGAGAGTGCTCTGAGGGGAGAATGCGATCTTGTGCTTTCAAAGGTAGCTTGCTATTGCTAGATCTCCGAAATTGCCTCTTCTACCTTTACCCTACCTTTCATCCTGATTGCCAGACATGTTAGAATCAAAGGCTCATATTTACCTGAAGTGCAAATACAGACGCCTGACAAAAGACGACATGACTCCAGACAACAGACATAAAATATTCTGGAAAGAGTGAAAAGTGATGTTTACTGTATAGTGAAAAAGATGTTTAGTGTATATACTGTATATATGTATACACTATAAATGTATGTATACACTACAAAAAGTAAAAATTTTAGCTTAGTGTCTTGAATAAAAAAGAGTTTTAGTGGATAAAATACCATTGATTAATTGTTAGTAAAAACAAACAAATAAATAAATAAATAAATAAATACACTTACTACCCTACATAAATTATCCTAATTATCCTAAAAACACATAAATTATCCTAATTATTTCTTTTACTCAGTTTTATTAGATGTCAATCTGCAGTACATGGTAAAAGCTGGCCTGGTACATTACTTGCCTTAGTTGCAGCTGGAGCTGCTGTGACCAACGTTTGAAGGTTTGAGAAAAACTGTGGGAGCTAAAGGTCTCAGTAATGATGGTTTAGTAATGAAACACTATTCAGCCTCTGTTTTTCTTTACCCACAGTGTTTTTATGTTCGGGAGGGGTTATATCTAAAACCTCCTGCTTAATAACTCAATCCTCTATCAGTGTGGGCTGAGATTTAGCACAAGGGAGTGTCAGTGTTTCATTCAGCAGAGTCTGGCTATAGATGGCACTCTCAGTCAAAGGTGGGGTTATATAGTGGGGTTAGTTTCTGCATGCAGTATATACTTCACACTTATTTAAACTAGTTAGCTTACATATTTTGCTAAATGGTAGAAAGTCAACCTCTGTTTTAGGTTGTCTCTCATCCATTTTTAATTTTTAAATGTTTTATTTGTTTGCTTCATTCATTTGTTATTTTATTGATTTGTTTGACATATGTTTAGCAGTCATTATATTATAAGGTATAATGCCGTGGTTGACCTATCAGAATCAAAGAGCTGTGTAATAAAGTGAGACATGCATTTATGTTTTCAGTAAAAGAACAAGCATTTTTATAGATATACCTGTACGTTCTAAAAAGGCTTGATTTAGAAATATTTACACCATTCATCTTTACACTCTCTCAGAAATGTGATTTTGCTGACATTATTTTCATAGTTTGGCTTTCGTGGGGCTAGGGCTGGATGTGGAAGCATTCATTTAGTACTCCTCTCTGCTCTGATAAGAGCTTGGGTGCCGTAGCTTAGCTTGAGCTACGGCCTGTTAAGTAAGATTGAGGGCAAGTGCTTTGAGCAAAGATTGCTTTTGGGAACAGGGCATTTTGTCTACTAAACAGCTGTCTGGATTTATTCCTTACATATTCATGCATTTTTTATTAATCGCCAACCAGGGAACACTTGGGTCCTCCCATAAAGTATTCTTGCTTGATAAATGTACATATGGATTTGAAAAAAATCAGAGAGATACATCTCCAAATAACAGCTAGGCTGGGTTAATGTTAGCCTGTATGACACAGTGAATGCATGAATGCATTTAGTGAATGCATACCACTTCATCTGGCAATAAATTTCAATATTATTCTTAGTATTAGTCTTTTACGTCTTGATAGACAGACAGACAGATATTATTATATTAATTATAAATACATTCATTTTCTTCACATAGATATGTGTGTGAGGAATAGGAATGTTTATGTGTAAATCTATATGCGTACAACATAGATGTGAAAGATGACTTTGTGATTGTAAAAAGCACTCTGCTCAACAGTCAAATCAAACAATGGAGTTTCTTTCAAAAAACAGCCGGGCAGGGTTATTGTTAGCCTGTATGTCACTCATACTCAAATCCTCGGTTTTGCTGTAGGAAGGAAATCCCTTCTGAATGTATAAACAGTCTAGTCACACTGTTTTTTTATAGATCTAATCGATTTATTGTAAACCCCTGCCAATACAAATCAGAGCTGAGCAAGTCATGTTTCATGTTTCAAGAGATATACAACTGTGCTTTAAAACCTACAGTACCTTAACAGACTTTGGTTTAAGGTGTTATTTGATTGTTTGGCTTGTGAATGTTACGTAATGGGTACAGTACAGATTAATGGGGGACTAACCCTGATGTTGTTAATCTTAGCTTTGGGCTCTTGCACACTATAGAATGAAAAAGTAACTGGCAGCAGTGTTGAATGAGGAAAAGTGTTTTGAGGGTTGGTAAAGTAGCATCCATTACAGAAAACAAATGGTGATTTACTTCACAGAAGTCAGGGGAAGAACTTCTGACATTATACAGGGAGAGGAAAGCGTGTTTGATAGTCAGGCGCTTGGAAACAATCACCTGCTTCTGCAGCAATCTCACTCAAAATGGCCAAACAGACCAAAATGTAAAGTAATCAGAGGTAGACGATTCGTCATGGCAACAAGACATTGAACACTCCTAGAGGAAAAACCCTCTGTCAGGACCTCCCTCAATGTTTCTACTTTCTTTGTTTAGCAAGACTTTCTTTTAGCGTAAAAATTGCTTTACTGAAGTAAAATCACAGGAGGGCATTTTCAAGGAATGAATTGTCCTTACTGATAATGTTGTTTATTTGCATGTGCTGTCTGTGTTGTTTTAGCCCCAAATTCACCAAAATTATGTCCTAAAAAAGTTCCAAATTATGCACGTCAAGTAACGCAAACATGTAATGTTAAATGCTGTTGGGACAGTACCCCATAACTACAACAGAAATCTAGAACCCCAAAACTACACTGAACTGCATATACGCCCTGTTACAGCGCTCATTTTTGTCATTTGATGAATTACCGTTGCCATAATCAATAGACAATGTACATAAACATCTCTTTTAAATCTGTCTGTATGCTTTACGTGGGCAGTGATGACACTGTTAATTGCAACAGCCAGATAGTGCTGACTTTTGTGAATCAGGCACAGTCTATAAAAGGCAAAGAATGATTATGACAATTTAAATACAGCATAGGGCTGTTTCACCACATTTAGCACTTGGTTAAGATTGAGAGTAGGTGGTTTTTAAAAAAAGACATATTTTTATTGAAATACTGTGCTGAGTGGCACAGTATAGTAAATGCATACCACTTTATTTGACAATAAATTCTAATATTATTTTTAATATTAGTCTTTCACATTTGAGATATAGATCAGTATGTACATGTATAACTGTATATGTAAATCTATATGCGTACAATGTAGACGTGAACGATGAAAGACTTTGTGATTGTAAAAAGCACTCTGCTCAACAGCCAAATCAAATAATGGAGTTTTTTTCTACTGTCTGCCCGGTCTGTTTATGTTTGATGTTTACTGGACTTTTTGTTGAAGCACCAGGCTTATTTATTGTACACGATTTACAACTGGACAGCTTTTGTTTCTTTGCATGTCAGCCCACAGACTTGCTGGACTGTGGTGTATGTGCTCTGCTGCCCATATTAATTTTTGTTTAGATTAGCTGCCTGTTTCCTGGCCTGCAGTGAAGTAGTGGGGGGTGGAGGGGTGGGTGTCCAGCCATAGTCCAGTAGTAGACCCTGCGACGTGGCTGTTAAATGACATCTGTTGTGATTTTCCTGCTGTATAGTCCCACGATGCCCCATTCGATGTCTGATATTTGCCTCTTTGTGGTTGGCTAGGCTTCGTACTGTGCAGTATTGTGGTTGGACTGCCTACGCCGTGCTGAAAAAAAAAGTCTCTCTCTCTCTCCCTCTCTCTCTCTCTCGCTCTTTCTATCTCTCTCTGTCTTTCTCTATTTACCGCGCCCTCCACTCTCTTTTTGACTCCCCACTGGTTTGTAAAAGGTCATTTTTCCGCCGCATGACAAGACCTTGAAAACAATGTACAATGCTTCACCGTTTAAATAAGATAATTTATTTATTTAAAAAAAATATAAAATTGTTTTTATCTTCTATATTAAAGAAACCAAGCCAAACCTATGAGAAACGTCTGTTTCTCATAACTCACAGTTCTTTTTCTTTAGGTCCAGGCAGATACACAGTGGTATAAATGTCAATGATTTCAATGTAAACACCACCACAGGGCCCTTAGGAGCCTTCCTGTCTTTTTTCTTCTGTCACATATCTCGTTGTCTTTTAGCGTGTTTGTGCAGGGGCCATAGAACCTTTCCACACTGGCCTTTGTTTACTCAAACTGGCTGAAACTGGGTATTCTATGTAGGGGTGGAGAGAGGATAAGCGTTGTCCATCCATCACACTGAAAAACGGTAGAGGTCATAGTATGCCATTTACCATTTTTCAAATTTTAGTGCTGCCATGGCTTACGCCTTCGAAAGAGCGTTTTTATCTATAAAATGTCAATCAGAAGGATGTCCGTATTTTCTGTCTGACAGCTTGTTATCACGGCGGCTCGGGCAGGGACAGACAAAAAGCACATCTTTTTTTTTTGTGAGACCAGCCATTACACAACATCCTAAACTTTCTGTCACGAAATTACTAAACACTTCGGTCTCTTTTGAGGCATTTCACTGCTAAAATACACGGCACTAATCACCTGCAATTCAATCTGGTGTAGCGCTGCACCGCGCATATTTAAACAAACACATTGCCATTTTCTTTCTGCCCAAACATGCCTCCTTTTTGCATAAATTAGGCTTATTATAGATCGTGCCTTATTTACATAAGTCACTTCTTTACATTTGCCTTCCGTAATTAACGTTGCGCCATCACCACCCGCAGATAGCAGGTGGCACGCAGAAGTTTGTTTGAAAGAGGTGTTTGTGCACATGATCTATAGCGATCATGGCAGCAGTAATTCATCAATTGGTAATCAAATGATGGAGAGGAGCGATACAGTGGGGCATGTATACAGATGAGCAGTGCAGACAAGCACACTTTTGGCATTTTAAAGAGCTGATTCAGATGCCTAAATCACAATGGTGAAACGAGGCAGCAGTACAGTCCCTGTAAACTATGACAGATCACAGTAGTCTGTTGCGTACAACCTCACACTCAGAAGCCATGTGCAAGAAGGAATTATTAATTTATGCCGCATGAATTGCGTTCAGCACTAATTGTTTGTGTGACTTTGTGCCGTTACCTGCATGATTCCATACGTGAATCATACGTCAATCACATAAACAAGGCTGTCCAATCAGTGATTGGAATTTATTAGTTTATGGCCCTCTGCTTTTATTATTTAATTTCTTTGTCTTTCATATAACTATAAGTAAGACTTGCATGCTATTTTGACGCAATTCACCACTCTGCTTACAGTATACACTGCCATTATTGTTTGTCACAGCTTTTTCATCAAGAACAACAGATGGCGTCTCAGAGTGGCAGCCGTCTGTATGCATTTATATTAAGACTAAGAATGGCAACTTTAAAAATAACCCTTAAGACTTTGTTATATGACAGCTAAATGCTTTGATGACAAATATTGCAATGAAATAAATATAGAAACTGATGTGTTGTATGTAAATACTGATGTTATTATAGGCAATGCAGGAGGGACAATCTCACTAGGCCCCTCCCACAATATCTTAAAATATGCAGGAAACAATATTAAATGTTTTGGATACCTGGTAAAGCTACTTTATGTTTATAGTTATGTTTATAGACTCATACACTGGTCTTATTCTTCACTGTGGCAGTTTTGTTTTTAAAAACTCCTAATTAATTTGTACCCATATGCAAACATTCTTTATAGTTCATGTGCAGAAATGAAGATGCCCATGTGATCTCTTTGTCTTTGGGCCTTCAAACAGATGGTGTCTGTTGTAGTTGTATTTGACACACAGTTAATACAGAAGATGAATCTGCTCGAGCAGATACACTCATACTGGAGCCTGGAGCAACAGATCTCAAAATGGACCATCCAAAACATCTCGTCACAATTTGTACCAGAGGCTGTGAGTTTGAAGAGTGTGAGTGAAAGAATGGAGAGAGAGAGCGAGAGAGATGGAGAGAGAGAGCGAGAGAGAGAATCGATCACCCGTCTAAATCAAGGACAAATGGCAAGGTAACAAAACATGACTCTAATTATATACGGTCAGCTTAGCTTCTCAAGGAACATCAACCAGACACTTGTTCTTTAAAGGAAAAAACTCTTCCTAACTACTACAGTCATGTAAATTAAAAGTGATGTGTATAAAAAACTCCCACTTTCCTAGCAGCGCAAACTGTAAGTGCATAATTTTTAGGCTAATTTAATGGAAGTTCACTGTAATTCTGTGGTGCTATCAAAAAATTGCTCTATTTCTTAGGTCGTTACAACCAACCCAAGCAACCTTGGCCAACCAGTGGTGTGGATTTGGGGCAGGGCTATTTGTTTGACCCGTTTGAATACTAATCCAAAGCATGGTGAAGCTAGTGGAACAGAAACTATACACTTCACCTTTAAGACAGTTAATTAAAAGCATGTGTTTGAAATTCATAGCTTAACAATCAGATAACAGCAGTCGGCAGAGAACTCTATAGCTATTCTTTATTCTGTTTATATGTGAATGCTATCTGCAGTTATTATTATGATCATTTTATTTCATTCAAACACATGAAGAGAAAGCATGCAGTAAATGGATAAAGTACAAGGAACCCTGCCAAAAATGCTCTATATTAATCATCCTTACTATATATCAAAATGTAATGCGCATCTATTTACATATCCAGGTCATGGCCACTATGTTTTCCAGCTTTCTAACAAGTGATCATGTATATTTCATTATTTAAAACATTCTCCAAACTGCCATGTTTCAACCAAAATCACAGTAGTTTCGAAAAGTCATTTTTCATATTTATATAATGTGTCATTTCTCTGAGGTAAAGGAATTTGTGTATCAGCTGGAATCTACAACACAACAGGGAAACATAATGTGAAATTTCTATTAATCACTAGCTGCGTTTGATGAATGGCCTGTTGTAAATTCAGGTGTGGATATTTAAATGCACACATCCTTCATTGTGTCAGTCAACTACTAAGATGAATCTTTACAAGTGAACAATTTGCAACAAGTGAACAATTTGCAGTCCGCTGTCCTCATCAGAAACAACAAAGGCTTCTACCTATTGCTGCATATACGTTACACTCCAGGAAAACACACGAGGCACTTCAAACGACTTCTGCCAAGTCATTGCTTTAGTGTAAATTTGTTGGAATTAAGTTTTTAATTGCTTGGAAAATCCCTAAACACTATTGCATATTGCGTTGGTGGTTTGTGCATATTGTTTTGCAAAAGCATGCATTTTTAAATCTATCCACTATCTATCTATCTATATCTGTCTATCGACTGACAGTACAAAAGGCTTAAAGTCTCAAATGACAAAAAATTGTTGTACCCATCTGGTCACCCCATTAAAATGTAGTCTTAAAAACAAGAAGTCTTGCTATTTGCGACACGCATGCAGGAACCTTTTGAGTCGAATAAGTTATTGATCCAAAAAAGCAGTAAAGCTTACAGAAGAGGATCTTTTCAATTTCACTTGAGGATAAATACACCTGTGGCACTATCAAAGTCAGCCAATGTGACTAGCTCTCTGTGTCATCCAGACTGATAAAGTTTCCTTTCCAAACTTCTTACGGACACTTTTGAGAGACACGTATTCCTTTTGTCATTGATTGAACGCTCCTCTCTCGAGAAGAGGTTTGGTCATGTCTCAGCAGCCTTCAATATCAACAACATTAATAAGAGCAACAATTTATATAGTGCATCCATTGCACAACATTTATAAAGTCATAAAAACGATTCATTAGTGCCTACAGGATTTCTTTGGAATTCCCCTCCAGGGCATGAGGTGATGGCTGTAATCCTGCGGTAATGAGCCCATACCCCTCCACCCCCAAACCCCAGCACTCCCAGTTAAGCTGTGCTTTTGTTTGTGCTGGTTACACAGGCATTCATTATCATGTTGGAGCCGATGCGACATCCAATGTGCAACGCTGCAAGCCTCGCTCACAATTCTTTCTGATTGCAGTGATTCACTCGCTAAATTAGTGACATTTCTCTTAATGTGTTTCTTGCTTTCAGCAACAAAAGCCCGTTTTGCATTCCAGTTCGCATGGCACTTTATGTAAAATGGCTGCGCCTACGCAAGCGTAGCAACTGAGGATTCTGATCGTCATAGTCAGCCAAAATGACAAAAAGCACAAATAAATGTCATAATGGCAGTAAATGAGATATAAAAGGCAACAAGCAAAAAAAAGGCAACAAACCCACATGCAACATGCACCAAATATTGCGTGTGAAATGGAACCAAGAGAAAGTGTTGCGCGCTGACTAAATCTATTGCGGTGACTTTATGGGCTGTGAGCAGAGATGTTGCAGGGTGCTGATACAGACAAGCTGCATGGAGAAACTGAATCGCTTCAGTAAGCTGCTTGACATCTCTCATTATCCACATGGCGCACATGCAGGGGAGGGCAACGGGGCACCTTGCATCTTAGTGTGAGAGCCATTGCACCTGCTATGAATCCCTCTCTAGCTAACAACACAGTCAAAGACAGGAGCCAGGGGAAAAAAATCAATTTCTTTCAAAAACATTTGTTTAAACTCATCATTTGCATGTACAGCCTTGAAATCAATACTCAAGCACCATTAGTACTCTGCCACTGATTTAGACCATTTGGGAAGTTCATCTCAGGCAGTTTTTGAGTTTTTGTTACACAGATGAATCTGGACTTGCAACTGGCAGACAGCCGCAAAAAGGATTCACATGTAACTCCATTTGTGTTGTCTCGCCATGACTCTCTCCTGTCTGGCATTCCTATTTTCCTTCACTGCCTGGTCCTGCTGTGCTAATGCTTTACAGAAATAGCCAGTTTTATAGGCCCCAACAGAATACAGCCTGGCATGCATTCGATACTCCCAGCAAGACCAGGGCTGGCTTTGTCTCCGAGATGGAATTCTTTGTTGGTTTTTTATGGCATTAGCTTCAACAGTAGGTTTTTTTCCAGAAAATTCTAAAAAGCTGTGTGTATCTTCAGGCGTGAAGTGCAGTAAGGCCTAAATTTCAAGTCTTTTAGCCAATGATGTGTGACAGTCGAGGTCGCCGACTAATTAAATGCTGTGCTAACATTGTGTTTTTGTGTTGTTTTTTTTCTATAAATCTTTCACTGACTGACTGTACAGTAAGACAAGCATAAAGTATTAAGGAGCGTTTTATTGGCTGGACCTACTAGATGGATGTTGACGTGGAAATTGAAATCAAGGATAACAAGGTCATGAACGACTGTACTTCTGAAGAGATTGGTTGAGGGAATGATTCAATTATTTATTTAATACCACAACGGCAATCACTGGTTGACAGAGTGATGTAGTGTAAGATTCAAGTCACTGCGATGAATCTACATTGTCAGTTTGTATGGGGCAGTTATTTTCACAAGTATTGCCTACCTACATTCTATAGGACTTTTGCTTGACCTTCACTTATGAGGGGAGCTATATTATAAAATAAAATAATACAATTGATTATAAAAAATAAATTGCAACCACAAACTGGCACTCACTGCTGTTGGGTTTATAAAAATGGACAGGCCCAAATAAAATGACCATGACAAAGGCATTTGGACTGGCAGCGTATACATTCTGGCAGCCATGAGTTTAGTTCCCTGTTTCTGGAACACGTTTGCCCCAATGCTGAGAGTCTTTCCCTGGGTAAGTGTAATCAGAAGGTCCCCTAAGGTTATGCTGGAGGTGGAAGAGATGTCTCCAAGTGCCCCGATTACTGTTCTCACAGCCTCTGGCATTGCAGTCTCATGTCACAGGATATGAGGTCTGAAATGCTTTTGGACAATTATGGAACAGGCTAATTGAGATTCTGTTGTGGATTAGAGAAATTTAGAGACATGTTTTTAATTGTAAGAGACACGTGTCAAAAAACATTTGGGATCACATAGTCGCATAATGTAAGATTATTGAAATTATACAGTATGTTCTCTATGCTCCTGCTATAACAGAGTAAAATATTATATTATTATTATTAAATATAATTAAAAGGGTTAAAACTTAAGTGTTTTGTCATGTTTTCTGAGTAACATGCATATAATGAAGTTGAAGTCAATTGGTAAACCGAATGATACAACAATCTCACCATCAGTGACTTTAAGATTAATGGCAGCAAAAGCAATTAAGCATCTGTAACGCTGCTGTTTGTGTAATTACATACAGCATCAAAGACAAAAGCTACAGTGCACGAACAATCCATCAGCAAACTAGAGCCAGAAAAGAGAGAGAGAGTGATGAGTTTTGACATTGTACAGTATTAACGCACTGCATTTAACCTTGAACACTCAGTGCCAGATTTACTGAGCAATTTGCGTGTATTTTAAATGCACTAACGTGTTACAATCTGCTCACCAAATGAGTGGAGTGTTTACAGAGCTAGGAGGAAAAAAATCAAGTGCAGATTTTTGTGCCTAATGCAGAGGGAAAATGCCAGAAAACATCTCTGC
>JAZGTJ010001973.1:0-47291 GCA_036877575.1 Botia almorhae
AGGCAGTAATCAAGATGAAGCGTTAAGATGTTTCTCACCTGAGTGTGCGAGTGCTCACTAAACACTTGAAATCGGTTGCCAAAGAAACAAGAGATGGGACAAAGTATTGTCGTGTCAATATGGAACCTCAATGATAATTCTGATGTGCTAACCTCACCTCTGAGCATTAAATGATTTATATAGCAAATGTGGGCTATGTCATGAATGTGTGGATGTACTAATGTAAACACACTCCTCAATACACTCAATACACTTTTAATACACATACAGGTGTTAATAAATAATTATATTTATTGTTGACATTTCAATGCTGCAAGAATTTTTGGACTTCTTAGCGTCAGGAGTGTGTCTATGATGCTTTAAAAGCACCTTGTTTTACGTTAAACTCTCCCCAGAGTTAATGTGCTTTAACCGCATTCTGTGTACAGATGTGCCTCAGTTCTTTAAGAGCAGCTTCCATCAGGGCAAGAAAAACATGAACCATCTCAAATCATTTCTCGCTCTTGTTTGCCTTAGGCTAAAAAAGCTGATCTCTCACCTTCCTTATTTACATTTCATCAAAACTCTGTCTGTCGTTTTGCATTTAAATGGAGCTCTAACAGGGGAAGATAAAAAACTTGGATTGGTGTTCTAAATTTTTTTGTACGATCAAATGAGCCACTTTTATGGTTTTTAGCACCATGATCCAAGGACAGAGTTTGGATACAACATTATTGTACTTTAACAGGTTTAGGGGCAACTTGCCATGATGTTAATAAACATCTCAAATAGAAATTATTACATAAAATATTAGGTCTGTCAACAGATTAAGATTTGAATAATTAATGATTATTTATGCATAAGATTATTTATTCGCCCCTTTGGGGCTTCACCCCTCTTGAAGTCGTTCGTTTCCTAATTATTCTTTTTCTTCCGCTCATAAAGTCTATGGCAGCCCATAGAACCGTACATAGGAAAGTTATGAAATTTGGTACACTGATGGAGGTCAGTAGGAATATTAAACATATCAATTTTGGAGTTTCTAACTCAATCCTTCTAGCGCCACCAACTGTCCAAACATTCACTTACATTTGTATTAATAACTTTTGACCCGTAAGGGCTAGAAACAAAATTATTTTTTCCTCTGATTCCGTTGTTAATGCTGAGTCAAAAATTTCCATTATGAAAATTTTTCTGACATTTTAAATATTTTGAAAAACCTACTTTTTTCGAACTTCTCCTAGGGCGTTTGTCTGATTTGCACCAAATTTGGTATGCATCATCTACAGACAACCCAAACAAAAGGTTACCAGAAGACTTTTAATTGGTCAATCCATTTACGTACTTATTTGCAAACAAATATTTTTCTCAATCTCATTGCTCAAGCATCAAATGCTTCTCTTTGTGCCGTTTATGGGCTTGACCCCATAATTGCTGCTTGCAGCTATATTTTTAAATGTCTTTGTTAAAACAAAATGTGTGAAGCTTGCATGCTTCACACACGTGTGTTAAATAACACACATAATAGTAGAAAATGTGCATGGACAAAGAATATCTGTTTTAAAAAGAACTTAAGTGGCTTTGATTTCAGTTTGGTTTAAAAAAGTGCTCATTGAAGAGCTGTTTAGAGATTGTGATGTTCTTAATACATCAGTTGTATCATGTGTCATTCCACTGCAGAGGAACAAATAGAGTCAATGAAGGGATATTTGACTTTTCCTGAGGTTGTGTAAAAAACCTTTAGAAAACACTAGATTATTTGCATTAATTAAAGCTCTGCTACAACCATGATCTTTTTTTAAATGTGTGTGATTACTTAGAGCTGTCTGCTTGTTTATCTGCAGTTTGTTGGATGTTATTTATTCTCCAAGGCTTTTTTTGTTGTGTTCTTTTTCTGCCTTGTTTCTCTGGACTTTTCAACTTTCACTGGCTCTGTGGAATATCAAGTAATGACTTTACAGGGCCAAGCCAACCTACTGCTCTCAGCCAGAGCCCTGACTCCATCAATAACTGCTGATTTGATAATGTGCTTTAAAGAACAGCTTTTCTATTGGCAATAATTTTGTGTGTTCAGTCTTTTCATTGCTCAAAATTTTAGTCACCATATGAACAATCTCTTTATTCTAAAATAATTAACATCTAAACATCACAATATTTAGATCTTTGACATACACCGTGTGGATTACCTGCTGGTATCTTAACAGGCTTTAACATCCTTCTGCGTGGTCACATTGTACTTGCTCTTTCCGTACCTCATCTCGGTGAGACTTTGTGTTTTGCCGCATCTTGGAAGGTGGAGGTATGAGAAGCCCAGGGGTCGAGGCTGCTTCCAGATTGAATTTATATGTAACAATCAGTTTCCATCTCTGCAGCAGATGCCTGGCAACGACATCCATGTGATCAGTGCTAAACAGCTGTCATTGTGAAAAGAGAAATCACAGCAAAAAACAAAATATCGCTCTAGCTCTGCTTATGGGGGGTGTTGTGTGGAAGTGATGTTTCTCACCTTTTCTTTCAACATGCTAATATTAACAAAAGACGCCTGAACACATTGAGTACTGCAGAACTGCAATGTTGATATTAGTGTGTTTTTTGGTGGTGACATATTATTTAAATTTGAACTAATTGAAATGGAAGGTACATCTAGCTACACTTGCCTAAAGAATTTAAGAATTATATTTAAACCAATGGCATGCAAAGTTGTTAATACAAACAAAGACAAAATTTGGGTAATAAAAAGACAAGAAAATATATCATCCGCAAATTTCAAAAAGCACAATTGGACCAAGTGTAATTAGAATCAGTGTGTTCTAACTGGTGTATGGTATATTTACTTGTATGCCTATTGTTTCCAGCACTGCTGGATTCACCTTCTTTACTAGTATTTTGTTAAATGTGCACCTTGTTTGTCAGTGAAGTCAGTATTAGGTACTTAAAACAAATTAGTGAGGGAATATCAAAATACAGTAATGGACAAATCATTCAGGGCAATATGAAAGCCACTCAGGGACATTTACAATGCCGTTGAGGTAAAAAATATTCCCAAATGAGATGTATGTAGTACACTGAGAGACTTCTGTAGATCAACAGAGCTGAGCTGTGAGCATAAGAACAAATGAAAGGCTGTTTTTCTCCAGCAGTACGCTCATGAGAGAAGCATGTATAGCAGAAACTGAAGGACAGATTTAATGATGCGCTGGAGATTTTCAAATGTTTTAAGAGCACTAAGATGGTTTTAGGAAAGAAAATAGCAGAAGATGAAGGCAATGAACAAGCTTTCAACAGTGGTGGTTTCTCCGATAATGTTTAAACAGCAACTTAGAGAGCCATATGCGACTCTTCAAGTGAACTTTTATCCACTTTGATTCCATATCTACTAGGAAAATATCACATTTTAAACAGTCAGGGATTAATCAGATGTATAGTTTCCAAGTATAAATACAAATGTGAGATCCTCTGTAAATTTTTCTTGTCTGTAGTTCAACTGGCAGACCGTTGCGCTAGCACCCAGAATTGTGTTCAACACCCAGGGAACACATGAGTTCACTGCAAGATGTAGTGATGTTCTGTCTTATTAAATGACTGTGTTACACATCTCATTTGTCACGTCACCATGTCACTTATTCTTTCATCTCCACACATCACATCTCTGAAGTGATGAAGTAATTTCACATTCAGGTGGCATTTGCCTGCAAAATAAATGCTTGAAAATAATGCTTGTAATTGGCGTAATTTTCCTTAAATCCTTGATGAGAACAAAAAGCCCAAACGTTTGTATAATGACACATAAACACAGTTCCTAAATATAAGCAGCTTTTTAGATAGGTGTCTGTCTTTACTGCTCTTATTGTGATACGACATTGTTGTTCTTTTTCTTTCTGTCATTTGAGGTAATTACAGCATCTCTCTCCAAAGAGAAGCTTTAACAGGCTTTAAAAAGTGCTAACAGGCTGTAGTTTCTTTGGGAGACATGCATTTCATACATTAGATGTTCTACGAGATTAAACAAACAGCTCTACAATGTTTAATCTCTTGACTACATCTCCTATCATATGGTTAGCAATTTAATTAATCATTGTCCGAGTTATGCTTACAAAATATGTAACCTTAGTCGACACAGCCATTGATTTTGCCCAGCAGTTCGTTTTCTTCCTATATTCATCAATTCAGATGAATTGTTTGGCCTTCATATACATCACATTATATTTCTAAAAGAAGAGGTCTCAGCATTTTTATCTTAAATCCAATTAAAAAAAGGAAAATCTGTCATCAAATACAAACCCTGATAGTACTCAAAACTACTGTTAGCAGAGTGTCCAGACTGCATTTTCCATGTGAATTGTGACTAGTGGCTGTCAAACTCCAAAATGGATAAAAATGTACCAACGATACTTCTATTACCACAAAGTTAAACAATGGCTGTGCATGAGAAAATAAAATGTTGTTTTTTTACCTAAAAATCATGTTGTTTTTTTGTGTGCAAAATGTCTCTTTAAGAAAAGATACACTATGGCCTAGATCGAGCCTGTTGTGTTTACATATTATAATAGCTGCCTGTGTTTTAACATGTTGCACTGTAGAGTCATAGCAGCAACACTCCTCTGAGTGTTATCAAACAGCACACAAACAACAGGAGCAGTACAGCATGACAGCCGTTTCTCTCCTGCTGTTTATTCACATTTACATCAGCATGAGTTTTCTGTTCTCGAGGTCTTTTTAGGCCTCTGCCATACCCCTTTTCAATTTCTCTGGCTTCACCCTTTGTTAGGTTGTTGTTCTCTTGTAAAGGACAAATAAAAGCAATCATGCCTTCAATAAAGGAAGGAAGGTCAAATTGAATGTGTTCATAAATAGCTGGACTATGACCTACAATATTCTGTTTAAAATATTGAAGCATGGTGGCATGGTGTTTTTTTTATTTTAAAATGTAATATTGATTAACATATTGTTACATTACCAGACAAAAAACTGAGAAAATAACTGGTTTAATAACTGGAAAAAAAACTGGTTTATTTAATTGTTTTTTCTTTTGTATTTGTGACAGACAGGATCATTGTGTTTTTGTATTGTATTTGACTAATCAATCTTTGTGTTTATGTGAAACTGCGCCTGTCACAAAAATGTGATGATAGTGCGATTTAGATTAGCATATTTAGGTTTTGGAGGCAAAATGAAATAAACAGAATGGATTTTTGACAAACAGGTGTTCTAAATAAACTTTTAAAGCTGTCAAGTTGACAGATTTCTTTAGTGTTTTGGTCTTTGATTTGAAATGTGTGTGTCTCATACATCAGTGAGTATCAAAGTATCATACAATTTATTTAAATTCATGTAATGTTTCAGTTGTTCCTAAAAAGTAGTATCCAGCTGGTAACTGACTTTAATTTACCACAATTGTTACTTAAATTTGATGTGTGGCATGTTATTTTTGACCATAAAACTATAAGTGAAAAAAATACATATTTGAACGAGCCTGAATGTCAGTAATTTTCACTTATGTCCCTTTTTCTGTAGAGGAAAAACCAGACTGTTCAAAGGCGAGGTGTGAGGTGCAGTTTTCTCCACGATGCCCTGAGGACTCCATATTAATTGAGGGCTACGCTCCACCAGGTGAATGTTGCCCCCTGCCCAGTCGCTGTGTGTGCAGCCCAGCCGGGTGTTTGCGGAAAGTTTGCCAGCCTGGGCACCTCAATATACTGGTATCCAAGAGCTCAGGCAAGCCTGGGGAATGCTGTGACCTCTACGAATGCAAGCCAGGTAACTGAGATGAACGAGTTTAATGCGACATATATTTTTGTGTTATGTGTAAATGAAAATAATGTTTCTGTTGAAAAAAAGCTTTTGTCAAGCAGAACATTTTTCTAGTTGGTTCTGGAGCAATATTCCTATCAGCTGATCAGATTTTAGAATTAGGTTAAGAGGGTTAAGACTGGGGTTGGGGCTTCGATTTTTGGGTTAGTTATTGGTTAGGGTTGAGGTTAAGAAAAATGTTGTTGTTAATTAGTGTGACTGTGTTTGCTTTACTGGAATGTCATTCCTGGACTGACAGAAACATGATGATTCGGGAATTGTTCCTACTTGGCAAAATCATGGTGACCTCATGATGAACTAGCTTAACCAGCAATAAAACAAGCTTTACTAGGAACGCAATGATCTTTGATGTTCAATTACCAGCATCATTTTGAGCATCATGGCTGTATTGTTCATCAGCTAAACCAATATCAAATCAGCACTACCCAGCGTGAAAATTCATTTCTGTCAAACGTGGTCTTTTTTTTAGTAGTAATAGAACATAAGAACATAAAAACTTCTTTTGGCAGGAGCAATAGTTGAGTTTTGTGGAGTCTTATCGACACCAGCAACTGACAGAGATGAATTTGAATTCCTTGGACGGTATCTCAAGATTCTGTCATAATTCCTCGGATTCACAATATGGCAGCCTTGAGCAGTTAACTGCTTGGCTTTAACAAGACATAAATGAACTGTAATTTCATTTGTTAATATACTAAGTAATTCACCTATCAATTTTGAGACTTGGGAGTTTGCCAAGTTTTTGAGACATGCTAAAGCCGTAGAGTGTTAAAAGAACAGATGTGTGTGTAGTTCCGCTTCTAGCACGCATCTGTTTTTTGGATTCTTCTGATAAACAAAAAAGTCAATATAAAATTTACATTTTTCAACCTTTTGTACTTCCTATAAAAGGAATTACTGGTATTTTTATACATAATTCATTAGTGAATATTATTCCACTTGTTAAATAAATCAATATTTGTCTTTGTAATCTGTCATCACAATGTCGTCATTTGCTTTGCCTTCAAAACAGCTTTTCTTTTCAACTGACATCACCTAAGCCATTAGGGTATTGGTTAATAGTAACCAATAGTCATATAAGTATTTAGGCAGAGGTTTTGGCTTCTGTTGTAGATGATGCAGCCTTTTATAAATCTTACTAATAGTCAACACAGTAATTAGAACTCATGCAGTAATAATAATTGGGATATGACAAGTGACCCTAACTTCTGCCTGCACATCCCTGTAACATAACAGATTTTAGGTGTCGGCTGTGTTTTATAAGTCCTTCACAATATACTTCCAACTCTCTCATACAGCTTTATTCTGATGCAGTATATCCACCTTTTAAAATTCAATTAATTCCAGATGGATAAAATCAAGTTTTTGTTACCGTTTCAGTTGACTGAAAAACTGAAACCTGCTGTTTCATGTTGACTATTTACACAAATCTCTGCTAGCTGCTGTTTCTGTTTTGTTTGCAAGTCTTTCCACATTTAACCTTTAACCCACACTACAAAACATCTTAATAGCTGTAAACTGTGTGTGTTGAAGCCTGAGGGATTATATTACAGGCTCATCATTTGCTTGGATGAGAGTTTGATGAGGTGTGTTAATTGGAGGCTTTGATGAGGAGTGATAAATGCTTTGTCTTTTGTTTTGTGTTCAGTGTTCAGTGTAGACTGCAGCACAGTAGAGTGTCCACCAGTAAAGCCTGTACAGTGTCCAGCAGACAGTTATGAGACTCAGGTCAGACTGACAACAGATGGTTGCTGTACCCTTCCTACCAGGTTAGTCTGTTACACCAATCTCACTCTACACAATCTCAGACTAACATTCCCAGTTAGTCTGTTACACCTGTTTTTTATGCCCACAAGCCCAGATAGCCTGTTACACCTGCCTTACGCTCACAATCCTAGGTAGTCTGTTACACATGCCTTACGCGTACAATCCTAGTTTGTCCTTTATACCTGTTTTACAGGCCCAATTAGCCTGTCACACCTGTCATATGCTCAATCCCAGGTAGGGCATTATACATGGCCTAAACTGACAAAGCACATTCATTCAAAATGTCTGTCTCATTCTCACAACCAAGATTAGACCATTACATTACAGATTACAGATTCATTTTATATGTTACACCTGTCAAGCACTTTAAATCAAGGTTGGATACTACTCCACTACTTTAGTCAAGGTTTGTCTGATACTCACAATCCGGGTTAGAAAAAACACTGTCTGTCCACAACATAGTTTATCACAGCTAAGAACAATTTAGCTCTGGCTATCAGTGCCCAAAACGTCTCCAAATATTAATATTGAAAATAAAAACAACAGAGTGTCAAGACAGATTGTTTTGTTTTTATGCATTGTGTTGTTATGAATTGGGCATAACAACCCCCACACCAGCATGTCTCTCTCTCTCCCACTCAGATGCGAGTGTTTGCCCGGCCTCTGCAGCTTCCCACAGTGCCCAGCAGGGACTTCCACTCAGGTCGTGTCCCGTGGCGACGGAACACCAGGGAGGTGCTGTGATGTGTTTGAGTGTGTCAACGGTAAGTTCTGTTTTCTGTGTTTGGTAATTAGTGTTTATGTGTATGTGAGGTTAGAGAGGTTGTCTAGTCAGTGAGCAGAACCCTGTCGCTGCTGTCATAGTGACCAGACTTAGCACAAAGCCATGATTACCTACAAGACACACCCAGAAACAGACAACATTTTCTACATACACTAACACCTCTCTTCACATCTTTAAAAAATCAGATTCTGGAAGATTGTTTAATTAATAAAATGCAGAGAGTTTTGATTAATATTTGATTTTACATGTAACAGCTGTAGTGAACTTCTATCCATGTACTGTAAGAAGCTTTCAAGAGTTCAACAATAATTCTGCATTTTTTAAGATTTCATACTCTTAAATACTTTATTTCTTAGAAATTAAATGATTTTAAATAAATATTATTATGATATTTGACTGTCTGTTCCCAAACAGATTTATATTTTTCAACACTAAACACTTTTACACAAGGAAAATCTCATTAAATATAGCACAAATAAATTGCTGCTGGAAACTTTGTCCAGTCTTGCCTGGGTGGGACACAGTGTTGGACTGCTATAACAATTTAAGCATATGTTTGTGGGTGTAAGAAATATGGAAGATGGGCCAACACAAGACAGATGTGTGTCTACAATGTCCACACACACATAAACACACACAGCACTCACTGACAAAAAAAATGGTGCTCAGGTGGAGAGGAAGAGAGAGCTTAACCTGACAGTCGCTGTGGGCAGAGCTGTGTGCAGGTGGTGGAAATCTTTCTCAGATGAAGTGACTACAGGGGACAGGTGGAACAAGCCACAGGATATTTGCACAAAATCAAAGCTGGAAACATCACCACACAACAGGCCGTATGTTATGCGTTGGGCCTTTTCCATATTCACGCACAGACAGAACGACAACACGAGTCAGGCTCCATCCAAAAGCTCAAGTGTGTCTGCCTAAATAAAGGGGCCTGAATAATTCTGCTTCCTCTCTATTTATTTATTTCCTTCCTGTTTCTCCTGCAGCCAGGCCTAGGGCACACAATACATGAAAGGCATAGCAGGAGAGCACTGCCCAAAGATGCTTTTTCCTTATTTGTCATTTGGCGACAGTTGCTCCCATTTCAAGCACATATGTATATAAACAAGCAAGCACAAATACCAGTGCGGTACAAGGGGCCATGTTGTGTATTATCTTCGTGGCGGGCGTGGAAATTAGCCTTAGGCTAATTTAAGAACAAAGCATTGAGGCCATAGAGCAGGCATCAAAGCCCCAAACAGGAATACAGGCTAATTAAACATCTGGCCACTGGTGACTGTGTACGGTGTAGCGCCTGATCTAATTTTCCACAGCTGAAGAGGGCGGGGGAGAGTGTGCAGGAGCTTACAAAAGGGGAATAAATTTACCTTGTGGATGTGCAGAGTGTGATTAATATGCAGCACGTCATCAGATTGACCTTCTCAACACTTTCTCATGGCATGAGTAAATTGACGCAACAGGTGAATGGTCTGTACAAGGATGCTATGAAGGTTCAAGTGGTCAGGTTGCCATGCGCAGCATATGCTGAAACGGAAAGCTGTCATTTCGATTTTGGCATCACCTTAAATTGCATTACATAAGGCTGGCCTGCTGGAAGCAGCCTGTATGAAAACTATAATTGCATAAAGGTGTTGATTTTCTTCAATCGGTTCTCTTCTCAGTAATGTGTGGTCAGATTTATTCAATACAGCATGCGTTAATAAGGCTTTGCCTCCTAATTTGTACTCCTACTTTCTTCTGATTACAACAGAGTACAGTCGGGTTATATTGTGCTATATATCTAAGGTTTATTTCTCATGATTGTTTTCTACCTGAGCTACTGTATTTCAAGCTAGATACCAGTTTGTTTAGATGGGCCTGGTTTAAGCCTTGTAGACCACCTTGATTAAGCTGTTTAGGACCAGTAGACCAACATGGACCAGCATGAAACTAGCAAATCTGAGCACATTTTGTAATGTTGCTGGGATATCTTTTGAAACTCTAGAGGAGACACAGAGATTTTTTTTTCTCAGGGGAAAAATCTGAGAAGCAGGGACTTATGCAAATGTCTTGTGATTTTTCTTTCCTGCAACTAGTGTGAGCACAGAAAAAGATTTTGATGATACCAATTTTAAAGATTCCCATGAATATTTGACTATATCATCTGTGCCATTTCCAAACAAATTCACTGCTTGATGATTTTAGCAACAACAGATGTCAGATAAAATGCCAGTTTCTTCCTTAATCTCTGAGGCACACACACTTACAAAGGTGCTTGGGATGGCAAGAGAGTGAGCATTTTCAGTGTTTGTGTTCCAGACTCCTTTCTCAGACAATGATGTCACCCTTTTGGGGAGCAGATAAGGAGAAGGTCTGATTAGTGAAGTGAGTTTATGTTTGCATCTAATCTAGAACATTCCCACCCTGAGCTAATCTCAGCTCTCTTCCAAAAGTTTAAAAGACTTATTTTCTTTCTATGTTTGTGAACTACCAGGCAGTTTGAAGTCTTTTTTCACCACACTGGGAAGTTGAGACATCTCGCCTTTTTCTGCCTCTCATAATGAACCAAGGAAATGTGTTGCTAAAGAAATATTTCCTCCAAAAAAGAAAATTCTGTCATTATTCTCTCAACCACAGTTTGTTCAAAATCTGTAAAAAAAAATTCGGCTGTAGACCACAAAAATGCAGAATGTTGACGCTGGTCTTTATCATAAATGAAAGTAAAGGGTGACCAGCAGCTATAAAGCTTCAACAATAACAAAAAAACCACAAATGTATGATAAAAGTAGTTCCTATACATTTTATTACAAATCTTCTGGAGCCATACAATAAAAAATGACAAAAAGTCATTACAAGTGTTAATCTTGGACCTGCACCTCTTAGATCTTATTCAAAAAATGTTCTGTCAGGTATAATGTCAGTGATGTCAAACGCCATTGAAGCTATTGTATGGCTTCAAAATACTTTTATGATTACTTTTATGAAGTTTTATGGGCTACTTTTTATAATGCTCTATAATTAAGCTTTATGGAGCTTAAATGCCCTTG
The DNA here is from genome assembly GCA_036877575.1 of Botia almorhae. Taxonomy (NCBI): domain Eukaryota; kingdom Metazoa; phylum Chordata; class Actinopteri; order Cypriniformes; family Botiidae; genus Botia; species Botia almorhae. The sequence continues at coordinate 11,371 of JAZGTJ010001973.1, forward strand.
GCCACCAATCACTTTCATTGTATGAAAACAGCATTTAACATTCAACAACAAAACTTCTTTTATGTTATCTGTAAGAAGGAAATTTGTACAGGTTTAGAACAACATAAGGGTAAGAGGTTTAATTTGTAGTGGTGCTTTTCTTTTAAGGATTTTGTTGCTGTGCTTTAATATTTACAATTTAAATTGTTGTTTGACATAGAGTTTGTTTACTCATTAAAATAGCAGCTTTGTTTTGCTTGTCACAGTGATTGTTGACAGCTAAGGTACACAGTTTGTTCAGTAAAATCAGAATGTTAATATCAACAGGTTGTTTGACTGCAGGTAAACATAACTCCACCATATTTGTGCACGGTAGATTTGGTTTGTCATTAGCGTTATTTTTAGTTACGTGATTAGCTTTGTGCATTTTCACACATGAGCTGGTGCACCTGTCAGTCACCATTCATACAGCCCCACTGCTGCCAGTCCCATCATTAAACTAATGTTTATCCAGAGAGGGGTTGTCATAAAGAAGGATATGATTGGAGGTTTGTGCGAGCTGTTTTTGATAGAAGGCGATTTAAGAGGTTATAAGCTTTGAGTGTGTGCCTCTGGTTCTTTTGGAGAAGGCGTTTAGTCAGGCTTTGGGAAGGTTGTGTCACGTACGCGCGGAGAAGATCCCTAATGCAGACAGCAATTAACACAAAAGGCTTTCATTAAAGTAAACATAACTCAAGGGGGAGAGAACAAGGAACAAAAGGTAAAAGGAATTACATTAGTAGTATAAATAAACAATAAATTAAACACCAATTAAATCAAACAAGAAAACTACTATTAAAAAAATAAAAAAAATAAAAAAAAAAATAACGAAAACAGAGACGAATGAAAACAAACCAGAAGCAGACAAGAACAACACCAACGAGGAACACGAAACAACCAATAAACAGACCTAGGAACCCGAGTTGCAACAACTGGACTCGGGAGCAGACTACGACAGGTCAGAAACACAAAGAGAGAGAACAAACCAGCGCAGGACAGCAGACACAAGGGCATTAAATACAACAGAGAACAATGACAAACAGGTGTGCAACATCACACAATGAGGAAACAAGGAGGCGGGGTGAGACAGGAGAGAACATGGCAGATATAAACAAAGCCATGTGCCAACACATAGAACGAACACCCAGAGCGTGAGTCTAGACTCCGACTCTCAGAACGGAAGCCGCAAACAGACAGGACAAGTCAGAATCCAGCCCCATGCTTTGACATAAAACACAGACTTTGTTAGGATCCTGGCAAAATGCGCTCTCCAGGCTTGACAGGAATACAAGATGCTGGGGAACCCTGGAGCCACAAAGGCGGGCGCCTTGGAAACTTGACAGGCCAACGTCGCCGCCAGGACAGGTACTTGACGGGCAGATGCCGCCACCTGTTTGGGCTCCTCCCGGAGCAGAAGACGCCAGCACCTGGACAGACACCGGAACAGACGGACCAGACGTGGGAGTGGAAGACGCCGCCCCCTGCACAGACACAGGAACAGACGGAACAGACCTGGGAGCGGAAGACGCTGCCCCCTGCACAGACAGACAAGACACTGGACTGGAGGGTAGCACCGCCGCCAGAGTCACCGCCAAATCCGACAACAAAGGAAGAACCGCCTCTCGCTTCTTCCTCCTCCTCCTACTGGAACTCCTGTGGGGCCCCCTCCAGGAGGATCGTAGGAACACGGTGCCAGATCCAATGGGTTGCTCGTGCGCACAACAGGTTCAACCATGGACCCAGGTTCAACCATGGACATTTGTACTAGACTCAGCCAGTTCAGTGACATAGCGTTATAAATGTTTAACTGGTAAAATAAGCATAACATTGCGGCTCTGTAAGAAGCATGTCTTTTCATCCTGTCTCAGTTTCTCTTTTTAGTAAAAGTGTTGTCGGAGGAGTAAAGTGATATTAAGGAAGGGCTAGAATAGGAGTCACCAAGGGGCCATCCACATAATGGGTGCTCTGCGAAGCTTGTGATGATTGACAGGGCCCTGTAGGCACTATGCTCTGTCTTATATACTGGGCTGTTATTTATTTCTGCTCCTGGCCACTATCTTTCACAGATAAAGAAAAAGAACAACATGCACGCAAAGGTGCTGTTTTGGGTTGTAGTGTCATTTATTTTGTTTTGTTTCTTGACAAATTGATCTGCAGGTGTTGTGCCGTGGTAGTGATTTGCATGTCCAGAGCAGGGGTGGGTCTTGGCAAAGCAAGGCGCAACTGTGGAGCAGCACATTATCACATTATTTAGTCTGTCTCTCAGCAGATGCAGCCAAAACAAGCACGTCTGTAGCATAAGGGAGGGTTGGAAAACACCAGGAGGCAACTCTGTAGGACAGAGACAGAAAATGCTAGATGAGTCCTTTAAGAGAGCCCTTCTCCTCCACTGGAAAAAAAATCACCTCAAGCATTTCAGAGGATGAGAGTCCCAATCTCCTCAGCTATCAAATTCTATTTCTTCTTCACGTTTCAGAGTGTTTACTTTAATTTCAGGGGCAAAACTGGATCTTTATGTCATACCAGACTGTAGATTGTAGAGACTGTAGAGTCCTATAGATAGGCTATATGGGTGTTTTTTTTAACTATGGGCATTTTTGGCCCTGAAGGTTTGAAATGGTATTTGTTCATTTCACTCTTTGATTAGACTATAATAGTTTTGATAGATGTAATTCACATTATTATAGATTTTTATAGTTTAAGTCTGAATCTGGGAAAAAAGTCTGTGTATAAGACACATTTGACAAATGATAAAAATGAACAATTATGGCATGGTAGAAAGAAAAGGTTTCCAGGAAAAAGTTAAGATGTGTTCAGTTTCAATACAATTTTTAATAAAAATCAACCTCAGGGACATAAAAGTGCCTGAAGTTGAAAAAACACCCACATATCATAGAAAACAGGATTTTCTTGCTTTTTTAATGTACTACTGTATGTGGTTGTACTCTGGTGTTCACCATGCAAAGCTTTCTCCCCAGCCCACCCTGATGATTTATGGAGACAGTTTATGTTTGGCATTAAAACAGCACCTTTTTGGCCAAAAACAGCACCTTTTAGTTCTAATGATGAGAGAGGGTGGAAAATGGTCATGTAAAACTAAATTACGACTGTTTCGGGTGCACAAAACCTTGACTAACAATAAAAGTGGACTTTGGGGAAAGTATAAAATTCTACTGCAAAAGTATAGAAAATGGCCCCTTTAAAGACATGATGAGACTCAATGTGTGGCGCCTGGCCTGAGGGATCCAAAAAAACTAAATTAGCATTCCCCCATATGTGTTTAATTGTAAAACATAGACCATAAGTAAGAAAGCTGAAGTGTGTGACTGAAGGTGGGAGATGCTAATTCTTCACATTAAGGTTCTGAAAGGTAATAGATGTAATTATTTTAGGTTGCCCTTCAGTGCTCTGTCTGGGAACTCAGAGATGTGGAGGTGTTTTGTTCACCACAAGGAGAATTTTATTACTGCCGCTTCGAAATCAGTCAAGCTCTTACAGTTAAATATAAATGAATGGTTTTGTTTGCCGCATGCTTTTGAAATCCTTTGTGTAAAGAAATAGACTCTCTGTGGGTATGTGTGTGATTTGGTCTGTTTTCAGTAATTTATGGGAGAACACATGTAATAGCCGCTCTCAGTTTGTCTCATCGCTTCTTACTCCTACAGATGTGTGGAGGGCTGGGCAGGTATATAGATTACATAGTTGACTTCTGCCACTTACCTCATCTCACTAAGACACTACCAGTGCAGTCATGCTCTCGAACAATTCAGGTGGGGCCAGTTTACAGCTGTTGGCTCGAGGTCTCAGAGGGGAGTGAACCAGCTGGATCTAGGCGAAAACTAGGCTTTGGCGTCTCTTGGTAGTGTTTCCATGGTTACCAACCTCTTCCATTAATTTAAACTGAGGCATGGCGACTCAAGAAAAAAGAGAATCTCCTGTGTGATTTTGTATTAGATAACGGTTGTATACAATACTGTACATTATTAAAATCATAAACTGAATCTGCAAGTCTTTGAGCACTGTCTGTGCTGATTTAAAAGGAAAATCTGTAGAATACTGTAGATTCAAACATGGTAAAAACCATTAAATGAGGCTGAAAATACTACAGTCATATTTGTAGCTGAAAGTATTATCCAATTTGCATTTATGCATTTAGCAGTTTTAGCAGTTTAGCAAATTTACAGTGCAATTGAAGTAGGAATTTATCAGTCCATGTCGTCCCTGAAAAAAAATGAACAGGGCTTTATGTAGAACTTTGCAAATTATTGGTGTTCCAATGCCGTGAATATCTGCAGAGTGCTGCAGCCACAGATTCCATGTAAATATTAAATAGGCAAGCAGACATTTAATAGACTAAGCTAGACTGCGCTGAAAATGAAACCTTCTCTCAGAATCAAAACAGGAAAAAAAAGCTTGTAAAGAGTAGAACACTAGAATCAAGGCAGTGCATTTTTGGTACCTTTTTATAGTTCTTCTCACAAAAGAAAATTTAACAGAAAATGAGTTGCAGAGACAGAGAAAAGAAAAACGCTTCGGCCATAGAAAGCCAAGGGTGTTGCAACAAGTGTCAAACACCCTGACTTTCTATAGTGACTTCTGCAGCAGCCTGAAGTCTATTTCAAAAGTGTTTCTTAAGGTTTTTGTGCGAAATTAAATTAACCCTACCACAGTCACTTGCCAAAATTGTTAGAGTGGTATAGGACTCCTGCCTTTGAGCTCAGTGGGTTCTTATTTATGATGTTGGTCTGAGCCCCTTGGTGATGTTGTTCTCAGTATCATTAAGACTCAACGTTGCAGGTGTCAATTGGAACCTTGGAAAGAACTGGTGCAGATGCTCTCCAATTGGTTATAAGCCCACTAGGTCTCTAATTGGGCGTATGCGCAAATGTGTGTGTATGTTTGTGCACAGAAATTTTGATTCATCAATTTCAGCAGGTTTAGTCTGAACAAACATTGTGTGTGTTATAGCTTGATATACAATGAATCATGTGTAGTGCAGGTCTGTATAAAAGGTGTTTATAGTTTTTTACAGATCCTGCTATCCTCCCACAAATTGGAACATTATGGTTTACACAATAATTGAGATCTTATACAGTAGCTGCATTTCTTGCAATAGTAAAATTGCAACATCCTTGCACTTGGTTAATATACAGACTCACAGATTTACATGTTTGGCTACAAGAAATAGCATTGAAAAATGAAGGACACTCCATACAGAAGCAACCCTGACCATCTATAGTTTCTAATAAAAAGTTAACTCAGACTTTGAATGACCATTTCCTTCCCTGACAGGGTCATTAAAGAATTACAGCTTTGAAAGGACATTCTAAATATTAAACAGCGCATTCAAGTTTGTCTTTCTAACATAAAGCCCAATCCCTAATGCCAGAGGATTTTGGGAAGAAGTCCAAGTCAAAGACTTTCCCATAAAACTATGAAGGAATTCTCTACAGTTAGGTCATTCGTTGTGAGGAGGAAAGTCAAAATCAAGGAAGCCAGTGAGTTGAGAAAGTAGTAATCAGACTTTGCATATTTTTTAACATCCCCCTTGTCCTATTGTGGCAAGAACAAGATAAACCCTGGAGCAGACACCAGCTTTCCATGTGCTTGAGCCAGCTGTTTACACACCAGCACTTATGCCTTGCCCTTCAAAAAACAGAAATGCAGTATGACTTTCCCTTTTACCATATCTCTGCAAGTGTTTTTCATGGTGAGGTCATAACAACCAGCAAAACAAGTGGGGGTGAACGCTCTATCTGCTCTCCTGCAAATCTCTTGTTCGAATCAAGGCGGCTTGGGTCAGGCTTTATCTTGAAAACATAATTTACAAAAGGGGTTTCTAGCAGTGGTTTTACATAAAATCTGACAGTCAATGAGATAAAGCAGAGAAAGTACCTCCCCCCTACGCTCAAATGGTATTCTGTTCCATGTCCGAGTCACCTCTAAAAGGCTATGATATGGACACATGGGTCATTTTTAAAGAATGAGGCCCATGGGATGGGGCCATCGGACTGAACACCTGGGAAGGTCAAGATGCTGACGTAACTATCACTTACGCCCCTTTCAATTATTTACCTGCCCCATTACGTCATCAAGCTCTAGTCACACTGTAGCGCCTGTGGACTGGAGGATGAGGCTTATTAGAAACACTCTGTTATTAATCATTCCCATGCAATTACAATGTGTGTTTTTGGCAGTTAGCAATTAAAAGCTGTTAACAGTCCAGTTAAATGTGGAATCTTCAACTCTATTGTATAGTTCCAAAGGATCTTATGGGAGGAAGTTCACACACCCAGGCAGTCACAACGCAAAAGACACATATAAATAACTGCTTGCTTCACTCATTCCACCATCTCAAGGTCCTCCTTTATTTCTCTAATTAGGTCCAGAGAGGCAATTTAAAGCTTCAGTCAAGTCTCGTGTGAGCCAAACCTGTTTATCTGTAATGCTTGCATAGATACGATTAATGTAAACTTATAAATGAGCTATTCATTAAAAATTAGCAATTAGAAATCAAATTTAAATGTGTTTACTTTGTGTTTATGGTGTTAATTCGCTAGGGAATTGTATAGGAAGGGGTAGGGAACTGATAGGGAATTAGGTTGGGAACGAATGGGATGGAGTAGGGAATGGCTATGCTATTGAGATGGGTTTTGAAAGGATAGGGTAATGTATAGCTGTAATGTATAATCTGTATAACTCCATTTGTATATCTGTGATGTCCTTTTGTACAGCTCATTATCATATAATAGATTTGTCTGCAGCTGTCTAAAGGCAGGGGGTTAACGTTACTTTCTTACTAACGTTCTTTTTCTTATGCATTGATTTATAAGCAGTTCTTTCCAATTAGTTGTCAAATATCTACAGCAGCAAGAGTCACCCAAAGGAGAACGACAGAACCAGGCAGACGAAAATAGCTTTGATTAAAAAACTGAGCAAATCCAACAGTCCTCTATGAAGACTGTCTAGTGTGACAACTTCACTGTTCATTGAGCCTCAACTAATTGACAAAATTATTCACTGGAATTAAAAACTCAGTGTACAGCATCAGCTAATCGTTCAACAGCAAAGTATGCAGGGATCAATTCCTGAGTGGCTCTGGGTGACTTTTGTGGACTCCAGGTTTCTTATAATTCTCTTTTATTGGTTTGGTTTGTATTTTGTCACTTCAAAAAATGTTCCAAGGCCTCACACCGTGTTTGTCGCAGGGTGAAGGTTTTACATTATGACTGCAGTCCATCATCTATGTTCAGGCATGTTTTCAAACAGGCATGTTTTCAAGGATGTTTATGGCGTCATTCAACATAAGGAGAGCAAGTGGCATTTGCTGATTATTTAATTCAAAATTGACCCATTGGTTCCATTATCATACTTCTTGTTACATTCTTTTAGGATGGGTTTTTTAAAATGCTAAGTAAAGTTTTGTATAAAAAAAGTTATTAAACATTTCCACTGTTTTTGCGCTGGAAAATATATTGTTCACTGAAAACAAATTGACCTTTGTGTGGGGCATGCTCACTTATTTACCCAAAAGCTATAATATATTGTATTTTAGTTTTGGGTAGAGAATTCACACATTTTTAGGAGGGTTGAAACCACTAGAGAAAACACTAGAGAATTTGGGTAATTGGATGTTTGACCCAAAACCTTAAGATTGTGCCCTTGTGACATGTTACAAATAACCTTACTTTCCTCTCTCTAGGAATTTATAGATTGTAGTTTGGGTTTCTCTTTCACTGCCACTGTAAATGTTGTTTTTATGCTGAATTAACGACAGTTATCCAAAAGTTATGAGATCTTCATCAAGCTTTATTGTTTATCAAAAAAAACAAAAGCATGTTGTTCCCATTTACACAACTACAGGCATCTTAATGCATGAGCTGAAAGGGGATTTTTGTACATAGTGGTTGCCATGGTAACCCGTGAGCATCAATTCTATGGCTTTTTGAAATTCAGCAGCTAAAACCTCTCTCGGACACAAATGCACTGCGTTTAGATTCTTGTCTACCCCATAACTATCTATTCTTTTCTGCCCTGTCGTCAGGAACCTTTTTGTTTTGTTTGTGCTTGTCAGTCATATATGCGCCAAGCTCTAATGCACTGTGTACGGATGACTGTGTTTTGCAGAGACAAAGGCGGCCTGCACTTTTAACGGAGTGGACTACCACGATGGCGACATGTTTAGGATGGATGCCTGTCACTTCTGTCGCTGCCAGGGGGGAGTGTCTGTATGCTTTACGGCACAGTGTGGTGTCCTGCACTGCAAACGCTATTATGTACCCAAAGGAGAGTGCTGTGCTGTCTGTGAAGGTTTGTCGATTTCTGTTAAACAGATGCTGTACAGTATTATATATTATTTTTTTCACCAAACAAAAGCTATTCCAAAAGAAGACAAAGCATTAAGCTCATTAAACAACACAGAGACTGGAACAAGTGTGTACTTGGAGTTAGAGTAATTTTCCCTCCCTGCTCAAAACTTTCTGTAATCACTCTGGTTCAGCTTCCCTCCAGGTGTTTGCACTTTCTCCAAAATCCTTAGTGAGGGAAACCCCTGCTCTGAACAGTCGTGGAGTGAGAGAGCTTTCCATTCCACTTCTAATCATTTATTTACTCTGTTCGGCAAAAACACAGACCTGTCCTAAAGCAGTTATGACTTGACTGTTGCTTTAAAATCACAAAATATATTGAGCATTTGCGTGGGAAGTATTTGCAGATTGGACGTTAAATTTTTAAGCTAAATACTTTGTGTGTTGTAAATTCAATGAGCATCCAGGGCTAATTAGTTCAGGGAACTGTTCTTTGTTTTATTTTGTAGACAACCTTTAATAGGCTGCCTGGGAGCATGTAATTTTGATTGCTATGCTTCTCTCATGGGTAGATTTTTGTTGTTCAATACATTGCGGCCTGGTATTACCTCGCCACGTTTCCCGCTCATATTATATTTATCAGAATGTGGTCATGTTGAGATTAGTTTGCGAATGATTTTGCAGTTATGTAGTTAATTAAAGTAAAACTCTCCCAAGAGTTCTGTTGCAATGGATTAAATAGAATTGTCCAACTAAAGTTAAAATGCTCACAGTAAATGTATAAGAATGATCCATAAGCAGACTGATATGCAACTATGGCTTATAAAAAAATATATCATTTTCACCGAAGGGCTGATAAGTAATACTTATCTGTTGTGGTTAGACTGATTTTTTGGCCCATCCTTCACTTATTTTGCCTTTATTTAAACTGTATGCTAGTGTATAAACACTTCACAAGATTTTCCAACAATTGCTGTGTTCAAATGCAAGAACTTTCCAGAAATCTTTGCAGTGAAGCTCCACAGAATTGAAGCAATCATCAATTGCTAAGTTCTACACCACCCCTATGCTTGTTTATTAAATATGCTAATTTGATTAAGCTTTCATCTACCAATAAGAAAACAGTTTCCATAGTTAGTACTTTCCACAAAATTTCCTCACCATTCAATGCTGAAAATACAAAACAAATCTCTCTCTTTCTGTCACCTCACCCCCTCCCTGTTACTTCTTTCAAACAGACCCTGTTTACCCAGTGCTCAATTTTGCTGGCTGCTATGTAAATGGGCAGATCCTGGCTCATGGAGACCACTGGCGTGAAGACGATTGCACCTTCTGCCAGTGTGTGAGTGGAGAGGCCCGTTGTGTGGCAGCCGCCTGTGGCCACAGCTGCCTGAACCCCGTCACAGTGCCAGGAGAGTGCTGCCCCGTGTGTGAGGGTAAGAGCATATAACCTTTATTCATATGGCCTCATGTTGTGTTGGGTGTATCCTTCTTAAGTGGTCCACCATCTTTGTTACACTTTAACAAAACAAATTGTTTATTTGACGTGGCTCTTTTGAAAGATTGGGTTGAGCCAATTCCCAAAGCATTGGCACGTTGTAAATTTGACAAATTAAAGAATGCAATGAAAAGAGAGTTATTTAATGTATAACTTATTTAAAACCGAGAAATAAACAGCAGTATTTAACAATATATTTATTTCATTACAAAACAACATAAAATGCAGTACTGGAACTTCTTTGAACATTTAAAGCAGTGTGCACAGAGCACTGAATCAATGAATCTGTTTTTCAACAGGCTTATTGAAGCAAACTCAATCTGATTCACTGCAATGAATTTAGTTATTTATACACTATATAGTGCTTGCCAAGCCAAGCACTATTATTGCTATTGCTCATACTTATTTTATATCATAAATTGTATGTCTGTTTTGTACAGTGTGCTGTTACTTTTCTAATTAACTTACTGTAGAAAAGGGAGGGTCATATGTAGGGATGAGAACAGATATTGTGGAAGTTTGGGAGTAGGCACTCTGTCTACCACACTGCAATGTCCTGGCAAACACAGACAGCATCTTAGCATGGCAGCGACTTCTGCATGGGCAAGCGCCTTACATTTTTCAAATAACTCCTAATATATTTTAGTCTATTGTTCTTCTAGCACACAGATGTACACATTTAAGTTACAATTCCAGTCACACACTGTATGTGTGAATAATCTATAAGACTGTGAGAGCAAAGCGGACAGGTGCATGCCTGTATCTCCCAGTGTCTCCCAAGTCCAACCCAACCTAAAAATCTTCACCACCTCATCTTCTGTCTCACATGCCATCATGCAATGAACCCTGCTGTATGATTTTCTCTGTTGGGCTGTGTTTAGACTAAAAAATAATTTTTTTTACTCACATCTGACACAGATCTAATTTTTTGCACATGTGTAAACACACGAGGTCAGATTTTTTTGTATCCGATCTGGGCCACTTTTAAATGTGGATTTAAATCGGAAACATATCCGATATCCAGACATCCAGCCTGCGTCTAAACACACATATCCGATTCACCTTGGCTATAATGTCACTGTTCCACAATGAATTGCGTTAAACATCATCATTTCATACATGTATCGAATCAGTCTGCAATGCCAGCGCAAAAAAGCATTAAAGCCAAATAAAAAGAGGCTATATATGGAGGATATAGGATATGGAGGATATAGGATATATGGAGTTGTTGTGTCACCAATGTGAAAAACATTACAGTTGTCTTTATGATGGCAGCAAATGTCCATCTACAATTCGGGGGTCAATCATGGCACTCATATTAATGAATGACTGGAATCTTTTTTGCCAGGAGATGTAAACACGTGCGTCGGATACGAGGTGTAGGCCAAAAAAGTGGATATGGACTTAAAATCAAATGTGAGCATTATAACTTGGAGTGTAAATGCAGCCTTAGACCTTACCATTCACCTTGCTGTCTGTGGAATTTCATATAACGATCGCTAGTGTGTATATTTCATACATTCTGGAGAGGCTACCCCAGGGACTCACTGCAGCTGGCTGGGTTGTTTGCTCTGTGTTTGTTGCAGGTAAAAGCTTTGCTTAGTTTTGTATCTCATCATGAGCTTTGATTAGGCAGTGCGAAGTATAGACGTGCATCTCTGTATGCAGGAATGTGGCGGTTCAGTTCTCGGGGGCATGGACTACATTTCATAGAAGAGAGTTTGTAAAGGTTATTTCACACACACACACACAGGAAGCAGCAGACGAATGATAGATGAGTGGCAGGTATGTTGGGTAATGAATCTCCCTGGGGATTGGTCGTGTGCAGACAAATGACATCATCCTTTGAAAAAAGACCGAGAATATGGATTTTTTTACGGCTCTGTTCGCTGTCTTGATTCTCAAATCGCAAGAAGGTGCATGACATTTTTCCCCCTGTTGCTTGTAGACTCGGGATCACCAAGACAGGAAAGCTTGTTTAGAGCCATTAACAATCTTATCAACCTCTCCTAAATGCCAGCCTGACAATGCCTGTGTAGGAGGCTATGATAAACCACACTAAACAACCCTGATTTTTTCATAACTGTGGGGGCGAGATTTCACCAACTGGCTTTCGGTTATGATCAATGTTGTTCCAGTAGAATTGAGTCACGCCAGGGGTAATAGGATTCCTGGGCTTCTCTTCTATCCTCTGTACCTTTAACCTCCTTCCAATTAAAGATTTACGCAGATGAAGCAAACTTCACATGCTCCAGCCCAGTATACTAAAAGGATGAGCGCTCTGTTTTTTTTAATGGTGCTTGCTAACAGTGAAGGCAAGCATCACTACTACTATTGTTTATTTGTAATGTTAGGGGTGTGTTATAACCCTAAGTATTAAACTTTGGTGTCTAACTCATCCTTACTTACAGGCTTACAATATTAACAATTCATAAAACAGGAAATGAATAACGCAGAAAAATCCCCCAAACTTACATTAAATTAGAAACTCGACCCTTGAGATATCTGTAGAAATAAAATATCATAGCCCTCAAACTTGGGCCTTGGCAACTACCCAGGACACACTAGGAATCGCAGGAGAGGTGGTGTGCTTTTACTTTAAGTGATCAGGCATGCAATTTTCACCTGACAAAAGATGAGGTGGGTACCAAGCCATGTTCCAAGCACCAGAAAAACAGTGGTCCTTCAGGATGGGCTCTTTTAACTTGGACCAGTAAGCAACTACCTAAAACACACCACCAGTCAATTTATTAACAACTAGAGGTACCTACATGATTTTACGCTACCCCTATGCCAGGTTAACAAAATACTGTTCAGCAAATTTTTGCAGTGTAGATGCAGGCATTGCTGCTAGCAACCTCCCAGAACATGCTCGCAACTGCATGTCAATATGCTTAAAAACATTTAGAATAAAGCATAGAAACACTCCGGCAACCATCCTCAACACTTCAGCATAGTGGCTGCATGGGGAAAGAACTTCTCTCACCCTGCACCTTCTCTAAAATGCAAAGAGTCTGGTTAGCGGCCCATAAGACTTGGGGTCATTTTAATAGGTTGAGACAGCAAGAGCCTGAGGCAGGAAGCAGAGAAAAGAGAGTAGAGGATGGACAGAATGTGACAGCGTCATGTCTGTAGGGCAGCGGCTAGCAGTATGCTCACATTCACCTATTTTCAATTAAACTTTTATACGCCTGTCGGCGTATGAAGCAATTAGAGGTTTAGATGGGTCTGCCTGACCGTGGAGAGCACTTACTATGGAACTCAGGGGAAGTAAGGGGGTAGTACAGTATGGCTATCCATACAAAGTTTTACACATAGCATAGCTTCACTACATTGCAACCAGATCTCAGAAACAGCGTTCTCCCTCTCTGTCTCTCTCTTTGAAATCCCTCAGTTTCTCTGAGCAGTGCAGCGTTAGATCAAAGGCAGCATGTCGGCATGATCATCATCATGCTACAGAGAAAGGTTAAGCACAGAGAGAGTGTCTGAATGTGAAAATATTCAAACGTTTCAGAATTCCTCCCAGTGTGACAGCCAGGTCACCAACCTCTTGAGATTTATATGAATTCATGACTCTATACTTTGTCAGTTGGATGGTGTAGCTTAGTGTTAAAGGCAGGGTTGTCATCATGGAAACTTCAGGAATGGTGTGTGCTGTGACGAGGGGGACCCACTAAATGGGTCACTTCTGGGAGTATGGAGACTAGATCCCAGTCGTACAATTTTGTCCTTTTGTCCCATGAATTTTAGCAGCAGAACTGGTTAAAGGTATAGTTCACTCAAAATTGAAGTTCTGGCATTATTTGCCTACCCTCATGTAGTTCCATGTAGTGATTTATCTTCACGTCTTATTTCAAGTCTTTTGAAAGCTATATGATAGCTTTGTGTGAGGAACAGAATAACATTTCAATCACTGTTGAAAATTGAATTCACATTCATGTACATTCAGAGTTGCGGCTTCAAAGACAATGTTTGATGTTAAGAGGAAAAAGTTTTTAGTGAATAACTTAAATTCCTGTCTTTTTTCACAAAGATATTATATGGCTTCAGAAGGCTTTGAAAATAGAGCATGAGTTATATGGACCGTTTTACGATACGTATGGTGCTTTTTTGTCATTTTTGGAACTCAACAGCCCTTGTCCCCATTAATTTTTTATATGCAAAAACCTTCTTTTGTGTTTCACAGAAGAGGGAAGAATAAGTCTGGAATAACTTAAGGGCGAGTGAATGATTATGAATGAAATTATTTTGGGGTAAAATAGTTTTTTTTTGTGAATTAGTATTTTAAAAACCTTTGCTGGTAACCAATTATTGTGCCAGTTGATCCAGTCTTTGATCCAGTGACTTTTATTGTAATACTGCCAATGTATTTATGTTTTGGATTAAAGCTTCAGGTAAATGAAGTTAAAAGGTAGTGGTAGAACTAGGGGGGTTTATATGCAGGTGTGTCATAACTGCCCAGTGATGGAGTATTGTACGTTCTTTAAAGGAATGTTTATCACTAAAAAACAAGCTCTAATGATAGCATATTTCTAAACATTGTGTGCTTAAATGTTTATCCTACTGCAGTGCTTTGCCCCAATGCCTTTCCTTTGTTTTAAAAAATGGAGGGACAGGTCAAAATATTTCCTGTGGTAATCGTCGGTGTGCCACATATGCTGTTGATAGGGCTTAACTTATTCCTACAACATACCTACAATGCATTTAATGCCTCAGGTATGGGCCTTTTTGTGAAAAGCTGCCTATGTACTGAAGAACAGTCATTTGGACTGTGTCCTTGACACACAATGTTACCTGTGTTTTGAAGCCACACACACAGTTCTATTTTTTTGGCCTTGTCATTCTTTCCATAACAAGGTCTGTTGTGTGTTACTTTTGGAGACAGAGTGTCGGTAGCCTTGTGATGACGATTCTAGAATGAAAACAAAGATAGAAACATAGAGTTCAGTTATAACAGGAAAGAGCTACACATCTCAGTGGTTGCGTGGCTGGTGTATCCAGCTTCAGAAACATGCAACCAGTGAGTTTTTTGCTTGTTTTTTGTTTTTGAGCCAGTCACATAAATTGTAGATATTATGACTGATTAAAGCTCAATTTAAGACAATGCAGTAGTCTGTTTTCAGTTTTGAAAAACTACCAAATGTTAAATTTCTATGATGATATTTTTACAATTTATATGTGGTTTGCAAACACATTATTTTGTCAGAATGCACGGCTGCTTTTAAATGTCTGTCAATAAAAAAAATAGTTTTTTGCCTCCATAATTGCCTAGTTCTGCCATTCGCTAGCGGCTAAAGCTAATCAAATAGGACTGTTCTGGCATTCAACAATGACCTTTTTTTCCAGTAAAGCAGAGGTACTGTACATCCATATGCATTCAGCAGTGCCATATGTGGCCTTATGACAACATTGGGAAATGAAGAAATAAGCGGGCAGCTGCGTTTGATGCCTGATATCCCCCTCGACAGTGCTCTTAAATAGCCATACCTGTTGGCAAGGACTAAAGAACTCTGCTCTCATTGCCATGTGGCACGTTGCTATAGAAGTGGTGGACACATTCCAGAGCTGATTCCCATTTCTCCCATCTCTGCTCTTAAGTTAAGTCGAGCTGAGGGAGTGAAGAGAGCTTTTGATGGGAGCTTTGATGGCGTGTTCAGATTATGTTCGTTGGAGTGTCGCCTCTGCTCAATCGCCAGCTCTGATGATCAGCTACAATCCATTCCAGAGGTGTCATCTGGTGCTAAAATCATCGTTGTGGGTTTGTGGAGATCCATGTCCTCTCCTCTGGGTCTTGTTGGACACAGCGCACAGCGCTGCTCCCTATCCCCCAGGTCCTAGGACAACTTAATTTAGCTCATCTGCCAGCTGCCCTGCGCATTTTTATTTTCTAATTATTATTTGTTAGAAGACCTCATTTCCTCAAGGTGACACCATCTCCCTGTCAGAGGGAAGTTATTGTACCAGACGCAGTGCGTGTAATTAAGCAAATAAAAGCTGTCAGGTTGGGTCAGACCCCCAAACCAACTATATTGCTTTCTGAAGTAAAACCTCACAGCCAACAGAAGTTTCACAGCTGAAATTTTCACATTAAATACATTTATATACTAGCTTTCATTTAAATATATATGCATATGAACGTGAATATGCTCGATTTGTTGAGGTTTTTTAGTTGAGAGCCGAAACAGTTGCTGAAATGGCTAGAAATATGTTAATGAAATGAGAGTTCTTTAATGAACAGAGAAAAGGACATCATGTTTTTGCCTCGGGTTTGTGTTTTTCATTGAGCGCTCATTTTTTATTTAATAACCATACATAACTGTACATCCTTAAATTTGAGATGATGAACTTTTTTATTAAAAAATCGAATCAAGCTAAATAAAACACCCTTATATTGACTGTTTTGTAAGCACAAATTGGCTTTCGAGAATCATGGATTATATATTTAATAAATGTGTTTCGTGTAGCATTTGCTAAATATATTACATATGTAATATATATAAATTATAAATATTTTGTAATTAAAGTGATAAAATTATAAATATTTTGTTAAATATTTTGTTTAATTTAAGTGAACCAGATGTCACTGCTCTAACAGTGAAGAATTCGTAAAAACAAATTTTAACCAATCCATGAATTTGTGAATGTTTTTGTTAATTCACTGGCTCATAGGTTTACTTTGTTTTTAAATTTGATTAAATGAGTCATGCCGTATGTTTGTTTTTAAATGCAACCAAAGACATGTTGTCTTGGCATTATTTAATAGTTTACATCAAATTATGGTTAAATAGGCTTTAGTTTATTTTATAATAATATTACAGTACAGAATTTAATAGTGATGAAGCATCACCACTGACTAGTGGTTTAAGAAACAAGAAATCACAAAACTGCCAGGTGCTAAAAGTATTAATGAAAAAAGATCCTTCATTCACCTTCATGCCATCCCAGAGAGGTGCGAAAATGTTGACAATGTTGGCCAGAAAAACAAAGATGTTTTAACACACTTGTGTTTGTCCATACTTGAGATTACTTCTTAGCAAACAGCTCGGCATACAAATGGTTTCGCTAATAGGAGCAGAACCAAGAAATTAGCTGTTTACATGAGATGTTCAACAAGCAAAAACCAAACGATTCTGTCAGAAATTTAAAAACTACTACAAGCATCTATCAAGCATCGTTTTTTAGTAGCGGAATATTACAAGTCCTTGCCTCGCAGTGAAATCATCGTTTTCTGTGATGATGTCTCATATTTGGGCTGCTGCCATCAACTGTATTTATAGTCATCAAGACTTTGTCCATTTCAGACCTTGACAACTTTATCTGTCTCTTTCTGTGCCCATCTGGCCGGATCTTTCTCATCTTTATCAGGGTATTGGGGACACAGCTTGGTACAGTGTCTATCGTAAAGACAGGAATCAAATAGAAGCTTGTCGGAGCTGTCGTAACCTAAACGGCAAGATGGTTTGCCTGTCACTGATATAACACACGCTTCTGTATGAAATGGTCCCATAATCTTTTAATGGTTTCAGTCAAATCAATTATAACCAACAGGAACTCTTATTAGACAGAGATGTCATCAGACGAACAGAGGGGACGCTGATAAGGTGCTTATAGAACATTTGATCACTTTGTTGTGTTGTTGCAAGCTGTCATCTTACGCCTATCAAACAAAGCTAAAAGAAGAGCCTGTGGAAAATCACTTCAGCTTCCTATGACTCACAAGCACAGTCCTGTTTGAGCTCCTGCATTCCTCTGTCTGTTTAACTATCTCACTTACTCATAAGTGACTCATATCCTCTGGGGAATTGTTTGTATTTCAGAGCCCACCTACATCACAATGGCGCCCCCTGCCTGCGGCTCACTGGACAACTGCACGCTGACAGAGAAAAGCTGTCTGTATGGATTCAAACTAGACCCCAGCGGCTGCAGGACATGCAGCTGCAGGACCAGTAAGTGATGTTCAGCTGGGTCACTGTAAAAGTGTTTTGTTTTCATTAGGTCTTACAGACACTGTGAGAGGGTCTTTAGCTGTGTTCTCTCCAGATTCTGACTGGCTTTAGTGGAGATGTTTATGAGGATAAACAGTAAAGGGCAAATGGATTAAGAGCTTGTTTTGTATGCTAAGAGAAGCTGCGGAGATCAGAGTCTGACAGGTGTCAAAGTAAAGATATAATAATGCTGATTTTGCTCATTTAGGATGGTACCACAAGTGCATCTGTGGATTATAAATATATATTCTAGTATAAAATGCATACAGACAATCAAAAGTTTAGACACACTTGACTGAATTTATTTTTGCCATAATTTTAGACACATTTTGATTGAATATATTTTTTAATGGATGAGCTGTAGTGAAAGACAAACAACCAGCAAAGGACTGGAATACATTAAAGCTTTTACTAGTGTCAACTTCATGAAGCTATAATATTGAACTGTTCTGATTTGTTAGTAAAGAATAAATGGGTGTTTTGATCTAGAATTATAGAAGGCAGAACATGTCAGTTGTTACAATATTATGTTTTTATTGTTTGTGTATGTTGCATCACTCTTTTTGACTCTGTCTCCATAGTGGGATGTATAGGATGTATATAAATTGAGGTGTGATATTATTGTGTAAAGCTGTAATTAATTAGCCTCTGCTGTGTTTTTCTTCTAACCTTCAGGAGAAGAACTGTGCAGTGCTCTAATTGCCAGCTGCACACTTAAATGCCCTTTTGGCTTCCAGACTGACATCCACGGCTGTGATGTTTGCCAGTGCCGCCCACGTCACAAGAAGTGCAAGGCTGTGTCCTGTGTCAAGAACTGCCCATTTGGCTACATGTGAGACAGCTACAATCACATTTCTTAATATACAGACACCCTTTGAGATTTACAGTGGCAAGATGCTCAACGTTTCTGTTAATGGTTAAAGTAACCCAAAAATCATAATCTATTCTTTTCAATAGACTTAACCATACACTGCATCAACAGATTTGATTTTAAACATGCCAAAATTTGTTATCTTTGCAACACTTAGGTATATGACACTATGCATGACCCAATATACACTTTGGGTCATGCATAGTGCGATGATACCAAATTTGCTATAGTCAGCCATACTTAGCGTCTACTGTCTTAAATTTATTAAAAGACCTATATTTTTAAACTGATTATTTAAAGTAATAAGTGGTTAGGATTACCTATTGAATGTCCTACTTCCTCCCTTATCTCTTCCTCCTTTATTCCTTTCTATATCATAATTTTATTGATGTCATAATATCATTCTTTAAAATTCTATGCATATCTTATGTATTTTCTATGTCAGTGATACTCTGTGATATTCATAAACAAGACAGGCAAGATTAGTTTGTTGTGACAAACCAAGGTAATTCCTCACCGTTCCACACACAGAAATTGTGAATGACAAAATGATCCCTTATGTTATGCATTGCTTGTTTGTGCCTGGCTGCAAGTTTAGAGTTGACAGCTAATTAGGGCTGGCTCAGATCAGCGTTTCTGATTGTGCTGTGTAAAAGGATAAGTTGTGATAAGAAAGCTGAAGGCCTAATCTACCAAACATTGTCTCGATGCCATCGCAAATAAACATTGCTTCTTTACATCTGCAAAAAACATTTGCTCCAATTACAAAGGCAGATCGCCAAGCCAATTTGTAAAAACGTTTCCCAAGTCTGGGAAATGAGACAGGTGAGAAAGGTACAAAGTAGTACAAGTTGTTTAAAACTGTTGCATGTCAATTTCAAAAACTGTTGTGAGCAGAAATCAAACTTTGAATACCCATACGAGCACCACTGTTCAATGTCAAAGCATGTGCAGTAAATGTTAGGGCGGCTCCAATGATTGTTGAATGATTGTTGTTATTTTAAGACTGAGAACCTAACCTTTATGACAAATACCGAGAATAAGAAGGTGGTGTTGGCTGGTCATGCATTTCTATAGTCCCTATCAGACAGCCATTCCCTCAGGTGTGGTTGAGTAAAGAGGAGTCTTTATTTATCAGAGCCCAGGCTCTGGCCCCTTGTTGTTTCTTTCCATCCATTTCTTTCCTACTGTCATGAATGAGCACACACGTGCAAATGCTTGCATCTCAGATTCTAATTTTAGATATCAATTTATGCTCCCTCAAAGTTATGGCCGAGGTTCAAGCTCGCGGCCTGAATAATGCATGTGGCTTAGATGCAGCGGCCTCTCTTCCTGCGCAAAGAATATTGATATTCCCTGCTGCTGACATCTTACCTGATAGCTCCTTATCACTAAACCAAATGCAGAGTGTGTATGGCCGCTCCTCAGCCTATATTATTCAGAAGATAAGAGCGGATAGGGGCATAGTGTGTGTGTGTAATGGGCAGTGGGGCTCTGGCCAATGTGTCCTGGAAAAGTATAGAAAGTATAGAAAGGTCTCTTGACCATCAGGGAGCATTTTGATTGGTTATTTTGGTTAGTCATCTTTAATGTACCATCTGCAGACAGGACTCCAAGTAAGGTCAACAAACTCTTTTCTCTCCTCTCTCTCTTTTTATCTTCCTCTCTCTCCATGGCTATTACTCGCTCTCTCTTTCTGTCAACTGATGACATTGGACTGTGTCTTTCACACCTGGTGTGACTCCAGCTCAATACAAAAGCATTGACATGGCAATGACAAAGTCTGCTTAAGAGATTGTACTGACTCTTTCTGGAATTAGTTTGGGTTATGGTGTTATTTTACAATAGCTTCAATTGTGCTGTTACTTTTCTAAGCAATCTGACTTATGTTTTATGTGCCTGGCTGGCACAAAAAAACCTTGTAAACTTAGACTGAAACAGTCTTAAGTCATATGGGGATGATTATAGCATAGAGACTTGGGGGTATGGTAATCTAAGCAATTTACTCACCTAGCAACCAATAAGAACACCATAGGAATAGTAGAGCAGCATACCAATACAACATGTAGAACACCTTAAAAATCACATAGCAGCATTCTGGCAACAACACATCCTAGTGAGTAACCCAGAGAGTTTCACAGCAACAAACATGTTTTCTTTAAAAATATTTATAATATTTATTTGGAATTCATCGTGTTTCTATGAATATAGTGTATGTCTGTACTGTATGTCTCATTTATTCTTTCTTGTCCCCTCTCTTTCTTTTTCTCTTATCAGTAAGAACAAGCACGGCTGTGACACCTGCCGTTGTAAGAAATGCCCTGAGCTTCCATGTGACAAGTCCTGCCCAATGGGCTTCCAGCATGATGAGCTGGGCTGTCTGATTTGTCAATGTAGAGGTAGGCCTTTTCCCTTATTGTTAAAATGATTGATTTTTGGTAAAGGGCAACACGATGGCTTGGTGAGTGGCGCTGTTTCCCCACAGCAAGTAGATTACTGGTTTAATCCTGACTGAGTCAGAAGTGTGTGGAGTTTACATCTTCCTGTGTCAGTGTGGGTTTCCTTTAGGGGTGTAACAATATTCAAAACCGAACCAAAAAACATGATAGGGTACGTACCACGGTACTCTCATGACATAACAAAACGCCCCCTGCTGCCCCGACACAACCCTGGCCCATTGTTGAGGTTGATCTCACTTTACCTGGTCACAAAGTTTTCTTAACATATAACTTTAAAATAATTTTTACATTTAAAGCCATAAAATAGCTGATTGACAGTACATGCACCTATGACATTTTTGGGGGGCATTGGTGTGTTCAATTACAGTGCTGTTGTTGCCATTCTGTAAAATAAATAATCACTGGATAGAATAAGCCAAGCATTACAGTGACTTTAACATGGTTTGGGGGGTTGACAATGTATTAGTGGTACATTTGGCCCCTTACAGCTAGATTGATATGCTGAGGTGCTGTTCCTGTAATTGATAAAGTACATTGAGGTGTGAGACTGTGTGTTTTTCAGAGAGAACGCAGAAGACTGCTGAGCCTCATATTCACAGGGTCCATGGTCTCCAACGTGACTCATCCCCCCTCCCTATATTTCCCATTTATTTTGAGGGCCACCTGTTGTATACAAAAGCCAGGCCAACAGTTACTCACAGCCCTCCATTATTTATACACCTCTTGTGTTATCATTTGATTCGGCTTTAATAATGAAGCCAGCAAGTGAAATATTCACAAGCTTGGTCTGTTTAATGAGACAGGAGAGCATGAAAAAGACCTTTTTTAATCTGCCTGCCGTTTAATTTTTGAAAGCGCGCATCCTGCCTATATCATCCAGACAGGATTTTAATCAATGTGAAATGGTTGTGTGATATTGACTTGGGCCCCGCTGCTGTTTTGGAGAGGCTGTAAGAGTTGATGCTTCTGGCAGATAGAATGAGATTTGAGAATGTTTTGTGCTCTGGGGTTTCAGGGAGGTGAGGAATCGCTTGCATATTTTGTCATTTCACGCTGCCTGCAAATCAGCTGGTGAAAATGTCTTACTGAAGAGGTCAAATGTCTGGAATATAAATGTAAAAATGATTTGGGGAAACCTCATTTTTTTCATTTATTTCACTATTAATATGCCAAGAAATCTCTCGGGACCAGACGTTGAACAAAATAAATCTTCCTTCAGATATGTTTGAATTATCCTGTGTGTACACTGTAAAAGCAATCCTGAAGGAAAATGTTATTGCTTAGATACTGTTCTAAATTAGCTCAGGAGACATAAATGAAACATAAGTATGGCGTAAGTTTCAATTGTGATTATTGTCCTATAAAACCTTTGTGAAAATAAAACTGAAAAAAAAAAACAATTGAAAGAAGTATATGAAAATTTACATTAAAATGACTCGACATTGGATTGCAGCTGTCCTGACAAATCTGAGCACGGTTTGAGATATTGTTGAGACACATGAGATTATTGTCTTCTTTTTCTCAGGAGATCCATTTGATCTCCATTAACTGTCAATGCTGTCTAGGAAAAACATCTAGGATATTAAGAAGATTTCATTTGTAATTTGTTGATAAACATCTTTAACAAACAATACCCTGGTTTTACCAGTTATTTTGGGCCTTGTATCATGGGAATACAGTATTCTTAGTATTGTGGAGGGCATACATGCTGTTTGAATATACTTATCATCAACAAACATTGTTTCATTCAAAGTACCATGGTTTTACCATGCAGTGTTTTAAGTACCATGGCAGTGTTTTAAGTGCTCTGAAAGCAGTGTTTATAGTTAATTTATATGTTTTAATGCAGATCAGAGCTCATCGTCTGTGGCTCCAGCAGTAAAACAGGGATCCTGTCTGTCTATGGATGGCCGGAGGCACGAGAATGGCCAGAGTTGGCACGATGGCTGTCGGGATTGTTACTGCCATGATGGGAGAGAAATGTGTGCCCTTATTTCTTGCCCTGTGCCCTCCTGTGATAACCCTACCATCCTAACAGGCCACTGTTGCCCCACCTGCCCAGGTGAGCGTGCACTTCACACAATTTATAGACACTTTTCTGTGATTTTTATCGAATAACAACTTAGATCTATTCCTTTTGTACAAAGCTATTGTATTGCTTCACAATAATATTGATTCTTAGATTTTATGGTTTGTTTTTGTTCTTTTTAGACAGTTTAGTCACTATATGTTTATATTGTAGGAATAAGAGAGATGATGGATGTCTGAGTAAATGATGGATTTGTTTTTTTTTTGAAAGAGCTAGTTCTTTATGGATCTAAAATATTTATAATGTTTTGACCGTCAACATAGTACAGCACAGTGTTTGTTAGTACAGAGGTGAAAATCTCTTACCAGCATTGCATTAACTCTCCACTGTCTCTCAGAAGAGTCCAGTTCTCATAAGCCGGAGGTCAGCGAGGCATCGGTCTGTTTGGCCCCGGGCGGAGAGTATTTTGTGGAGGGAGAGACATGGAACATTGACTCCTGCACTCAGTGTACCTGCCATAGCAGCCGTGTGCTCTGTGAAACTGAGGTGTGCCCGCCCCTGCTCTGCCACAATCCAATCAGAACACAGGATTCTTGCTGCCCTCACTGTCCAGGTGGGTTGTGACTACGAATTTGGACAAATAATAAATATTGACCGTGTCCACAAACCTGCTCCGACTAACCAAAAAGCATATGTTGGAAGTGCTTTTGAAAACACAGGTCATGTAAGAGTACAGGTTGCTGTGATACTGAAATCTAGTATGAGTGGATTTAAGAAGATTTTGTAAAACTATGCAGTGGACTTTTAGAGGATAAGAGGCATAAAATGACACCTCACAAAACTGTGACAGGAGAGACGTTTACAGGTAATTGTGCATAATGCACACGATTGGAGGGAAATGATGAGTACTGCATGGGCACAGTACTGCATGAGCAATGCTTTAAAAGGAAAACCAGATGAAGGTGGAATAAAATAGATGCACATTTCAAAAAAATGCTCTGGGAACTTAACTGTAACATATTTCCTTTGCTCTTCAAAAATGTTCTCAACTCATCGAAATGAGTTTCGGTTTTCTAAATGAAAGGTATGAAAATGAAAATATGTGTCTAGCTCAGATTGTTTTCACCAAAGGTTTTTAAACACACTTTTTAGTGTTAAACACTCCAGGTTATTATGGTAAACCATTTTACTAAATATTAAAGCTTGAGTTTACGTGTTTATTTTATACCAGTTTTTTAAGTTTAGTTTTAAACTATAATCAGTATCATTATTTGGCTGGCTGTTAAATAGTTAAGTCATCTATAGTGGTTTTACTGTTTAGTTCTGTTTAGTTTTGACCTTCATTTCAACTAATATATTGAATGTTACTGATGTACTATTGAAAGAAGGCAACATGATTATAGAATTGTCTTTACTACAATCTTTATTACAAATTAATATTTTCTACCACTGAATTGAATTTCCTTTTTTCTGACATCACCTAGGCTGTGTGTGCTATTGTATAATGTTAACCAAACAGCTATTTTAAGCATTGTTTTAGCCAACTTTAATTTAGGTATGACTTAATTCTAGTACAAGTTCTGTTCTATGTTTTTTTTCTCATTTTGTTTTACTTTGAAATATATCATTTCAGGTAACGATTGCATAGTAATTGAATTTTAAATTAATCTAATCTCTCCAGATGATCCAGTCACCCCACAGGCTCCCAGTAACGACAGTATGCCCAGTTACTGCAGGAATGAGGAGGGTGATATCTTTCTGGCTGCCGAGTCCTGGAAGCCCAATGTCTGCTCCAGCTGTGTTTGTCTGGACGGGGCAATCAGCTGCTTCTCTGAGTCATGCCCACCAGTCAACTGCGCTCGGCCTGTGCTCAGGAAGGGCCAGTGTTGTCCCTACTGCTTAGGTGTGTATGACTGTTGCTAAAATATACTCTGCTATCTTAAACAGTTAACATCATAAATTTAAATGTAATCTTGCTCTTGTTCCAACTCCATGATTTTTTCTGTTTTTAAAAACTAGTTATTTGGCAGAATGTTCTGACTATTTTATTCCATAAAATAAACGTGATTGGTGACAGGGGCTTTTAAGCTCCAAAACTTACACTTTATTCCAAGTCTTCTAAAATTACACATACTGAAATTTGAGCTGTTGACAATTCAAGCACGTACAAAGTTTGGGAGCTTTGATGTATGTAAAAAGTTTGTTGTCAAAGAATTTGAACCAATAAAAAGCTATGTTGTGGAAAGAACTGTCATCAGATTAGACCGACGCTAAAATTAAAGAGCTCTTCTGCATCCAAGCGTTAACTGCTAATATATAGTGCTTATACAACTATAAGTCAATATATGCAGTTACTTTATTTCCAAAGCAGCTGGTTAAAGGTCATTTGTATACTTTCACTGGAATAGTGAATATGGCAATTTAACAACAATTGAACAAGATTTATGTGTAACAGTAGCTACTGCAAGAAAAAAAGAATGCAATTGGGATCTCTTTGCTAATGAGCAAATAATTATATTACAGTGTGTTTCTTCCATCTCATCACCAGATGCCACACCAAGAGCTGTATGTCATTTTAATGGAAAGACATACATGGATGAGGAGCGATGGGACATTGACAGCTGCACTCATTGCTACTGTCTGCAAGGCCAGACTCTCTGCTCGACTGTCAGCTGCCCCGCCTTACCCTGCCATCAGCCAATCACAGTGGAGGGAAGCTGCTGCCCTATGTGTCCAGGTGAAGATTTATGTGCTGTGCATTCAGATAGCACATTCAGATGCCCTGAACCCTGGAGCAGTTTTTAATTCAGTCACACATTTCTGTATCTTTTTCTAACTCTCTCCTAATCTCTTTTCAGTCTCTCTGTCTCCCTATCCCTCTCTCTCTCTCTCTCTCTCTCTGGCTCTCATAAAGTAGTGTTTACTTAAAACCTCCTCTCTAATTGAATGATTCTTTTGTCTAAATAGAAACTCGTTGAGATGAATCATTTAAAAGGATTGATTAAGTCAAAGCCGGACAAAGGCTAAATTAACTCTCTTTGCATTTGGGAGATAATGTCATTGATCATGCCCCTCTTTATTGCTGTGTCACTTGACTCGGGATCAATGAGGGGGTTGAGAGCGGTGTCATGTGCATTCTGGGTAATCACTCACCCTTTGGTGCTTTCCCACTCAAAGGCGCAGCTCTGAAGATGAGCTTTTAATTAGCCTGCGGTCCGCAATTTTACGCTGCCCCAAATCTGTTCTGAGTGTGTGCTTTACAACTCCTTTAATTGTAGTTATACTGTGGATGTATGTGCTGTCATGAGTGTGTGTTTGTCCATAACCCTAAACACACTCTTCTTTTTATCCTTCCTTTGTCTTTCTGCTGTTTAATTACAGAGACTTATGCTCCTACAAATATGCCTATTGAGAAGACAGACCAACGTGGAGACAAGCAAAGACATCAGCCAGCCTGGCCCACTCACAGCGAAAATGACATCATGCCACAGTTCAGAGGTACGAGTTCCTCATACACATACTCTTACACCTAAAACATCAACGCAAGTATTTCAGTGCAAATTTCTGTAGCTACGCAAGCTTGATTTTATGCATTTCCTGCAGCAGCGCTGCTCTGCTACTGGATCACTGACTTATTTTATACATATATTGAGACTCAGTACCATAAAATAATACGATTCAGTAAATAGATAACATGCCTGTTTTGTGTTGTGTTCATTGAATGCACACAAAACCAAATGTCCAACATTGTGTAGTAAGATTCATGAGAAAAAAAATGGCAGAATGACTTATGTAGTTTAAATTAGTATAACAAAGCTGAAAGGCTCACCCATTGTGAAAGCAGAATTTAGTGGAAAACACTGCCATGCGTTGTTGTATTCTGAAATGTTTCAAAACACTTTTCTTATTACAACCAAAGCGCACAATGCATTGTCAGTATGGCCACAGAAGACAGTATAGTGGGTTAAGTATAAACTTAAGTTTTGGGAACTGAAGTGTTTGATAGCCACAGTTAAGCAAAGAACACTTTGTACATCACTATATACACTATGTACAACCACTGTACCAATGCATTGGTTAAACCTTCATGCATGCATACTTGTGTAGACTATTGTTTTTGTCCTTGGTTTAACCCCACTGTTGAGCAAACACAATTTCATGTGCTTGTGTTACTGTGCTTGTAACGAAGACTCTTCGTTAGACAGAGGGATCCATGTGCAGCTCTTTATCGTACGAAGTAATCCAAAAAAACAGGCAAAAGTCAAACACCGGCAAACAAAGCAATGAGGGTGAGACAAAATCAGAATGGGTAAACAGGCAGTGGTCAGGGCAGGCAGCAAACACGATAAACAATCCAAACAGCACTAGGTAATCAACAAGGGTAAACACTCTAAAATGTTTGACATGGCAAAACAAGACATTGCAATGAGTATGCTGAAGTCCTGGGCTTAAATAACCGGGCTGTTTAGAGACAGGTGGCAAACAGGAAGTAATCAGCCCTAGGTATGGGGAACATGGGAAATGTAGTCCAGATAGAAACTAATATTCTGGAAAAGGCTCCTTCTGGCGGCAGGGAGGGAGGTGGAGCGATGACCTCCTCCGTAACAGTGCTAGTGGGGAAATTTTTTGTTATGTAACTACTCAACGAGTAATTCACATCAAGCTTTATAATCTTTGAAGATAATCGGGAATCTGTTTGTTTTTTACTTTCATTGTTAGGAGCCGTTTACTTTTTCTTTTTCTAAAGAAACATTTCTAGTTTCTTCAGCTAGGGATGATGGGACTGGGTGTGTGTTGATACAATTCTGGAATTTGCCATAATTGCTGACATGAATGGGGCTTTTCCTGCTTCTTAGCATTAGCCATGTATACATTTTATGTAACATGAATGGGTAGTAAAAAGTTCTATATCGCTGTTCTATATCTTTGCTTTTAGCTGTTGCAAAGAAGCAAATGTGCCAAAAGGTCTGTTGTGGGTTATTCCAGGTGACTTCGGAAGTCTACAGATGCCGTACCTAGATGGCAAGACGCCCTTGCCCAGTGAGGATGCTGGCCTGCACTGGGCCTGGGTGGCACTGCCCATCCTAATGATGATGCTCACTATCGCCTCCCTGCTGTTGGTCAACCAGCGTAAGCAGTGGATCCCTGTGCCTTGCTACCGCACACCCACAAAGGTACATACATTACCGTTTACCACACATGTACAGTAACAATACAATACAGAATAGTTTTCTGCTAGACTGGAAGAGAAAGCGTCAATCAAGTTGGTTGTTCACCTGTTTACCAGTTTTGTTCCTTTACTGACTGCCACACAGAATAACACATAAATCTATCTGCAGTAGATTTAGGGATGAGGGTGAGCTCCCATGAATAATAGCGAGTGATAGCAATAATTAATCACATAAAGGCAATCATTTTGTGACTTGATTTTGTTCAGCCTATAAATATTTAATTTAAAATATTATAATTGGTTATGGTGGCACTGTTGACAGACATATGGTCTGATTGTCAGGATAGCAGCTGCACACATCCAGTATAGGTGACTTTCATTCTGGGGAGGTAACAGTACTGTTTGGCGAGGATTAGGGGTTGTCTACACAGGATGTATTCTTGCAATTAAAAACAAGTCAACAGAGTGTGCAAGTGATGGAATAGAGCAGCTTTGGCTTTACATGCTGTCTGTGCATTCGGCTTTACATACAGTGATATGCGTATTGCAAGGTGCTAAAAAGGAGAAAGACTTCAGTCAATGCTATTTATTTGGGGTTGGTACTAACACTACCCTCATTTTTAAGCATTCTCGGGTGTAGCTCTTGGTGCATGCACTGATTAAAAAACAGCGTTCACGCCAACTGTCAGGAAATCTAAAAGCCATTCACAGAGTGTAGGGTGTATACCAAGTGCAAACAGTTTGTATGTGAGTTTGTGTGAAATGACAGTGTTGAATGCGGAGCATCCTGATGTAGATGTCCTTATCTTCCAGATGAGAGAGGGAAATATGGAGGGCAATGATGTCAATCTGTGACATCAACCAGACTCGTTTGCCCACCACAAGCCTTAGTGTGAAAATGCCTCAGGGTGTGTTTTTATATGACCAATCATTTGTCTCTCCGAAAGTCACATGACCCTAATAAAATTCCTTGCGTGCTCCAAAACAGCTCAGTGTGTTTGTGTTGTGTCATATCTACAGCCTACATGTCTCAATAATCAGCTGGAGTATGTGGACTGCCAAAAGAAGACGAAGGTCCAGGTGGACAGCACCCAGCGCATGCTCCGCATCGCAGATCCAGACTCCAGGTATAGCGGTTACTACAGCATGCAAAAACCCAACAATCTGCAGGCTGACAACTTCTACCAGACTGCGTGAGATACAGGAGAGCAAAGGAGAGTGAGTGACCAAGAAAGAGAGAGAATGAGCCCGTGTTCAGCTGCTGAAACCTTTTGCAGCACATGAACACTAATATAAACTTTAAAGACGGATAAAGCTGTCAATCCAAGTGCACAGAGAAGAGACCCTGGTAAAGAATAACAATTATAACATTCACTTTAGTCACTCGGAGCAAAAAATTAAATACAGTATATATCACACGTCAACACCCAAAAGTTTTACCAGGAGTCAGAAGCTGCACCTATGTAACCAAACCAAACATTAACTGGGTGTTATTGATAAAATGGAGGACACTCTTCTACGGTATTTTCGTGATATAATACGGTTGAGCGTCTTTCTTGTGTGAATGTGAGATTTTGTGGATGTTCAGAGGCACAATTTGAAGGTAGTTGTGAAGTCAAATGTACATTGTTGGGATTAAGACGATCGGGTAGTTTTTTATGTTATTTTTCAACAATATTTTTCCTGCATTCCTGCTTTTTTGTCAGAAAAAAGAGAAAGGAGCAAAAAAGTTTGGCACAAGTGTTTCAACAGCACTGAACCAAAGCTTCTCTGTCTGAGGTACCTGATATGCCCAGAGAGGGCGCTATGTGACGCTCACTTCCCTGAGACAGAGGAGGTGCTTGACTGTGTGTAGAGGAAAAACAAAAGAGGAAAAATAAGTAAGAAAGTCTGTTGTTACAGCAGACATGTTTGTTGTAGGAGATGCTACTGTAAGATTCTGATTTCCCTCAGTGTTGTTGGTGAGTTGGCTGAGCAGTTTTTTTTGTTCTTGAAAGACAAATGGAAGAAAATGGAGTAAGCTACTCTGTGGACATTGGCTCTTCCTGGTAGGGGGGGTGTGGGTCTATATGTTGTCTTTTTGCTTACATGTATGAGTGTTTTCCCATTTAACCATACAAATACCATTTGTTCTTCTACAACTAAGGGCAGATTGACTTACACTCCTAGTAAATATATATATTTTACTGAAACAAATCTGAGGATTGTGAAGCAAGACAAAGTAAATGGAGAAACATAGCGATAGTTTGTTTGGATTTAAGGTTATGCTTTACAAGTGCTGCTTTATTTGCTTTGATTCCTTAAACCTCATTTTGTAGGGATGAAAACCAGTAGTGAAGAAAGTTCCTTTTGGAAACATTTACCATGAAAACAGTTAAAGGGCCTCGTTCATAAAACACAAGCAGAACAAATGTTTGTGTAGATTGTTTGCAAGATTGTGAATGATTTCACAGTATTGTATTTTTATGAAAGATTACTATGTATTAGTAGTTCTATTAATGATTTTTACGACCGTTCACAATTTTCATTAATTTAAAACACATTTTTCACACACTGTTTATACAAAGACTTTTTCTGCCCATGTTTTATGAATGAAGCCCAAAAGTCTAATGAATTTTGGTAGGGGGTGTGCAACAAACCTGTACTGCTTTTGGATACATTTTTATTTTCTTCATTTGTATTTTTCACGAAACAGCCTCCTTTTCTGGAAGCTTCAAAATGTTACTGAAGCACCTTTGTGTTCTGTTTTTTTTAAGACACATTTGGCTTTAAAAAATCTAAAACTATTATAGCAACATTTATGTACATATTAACGGTAAACTGAAAAGACATGAAATATTATGTGAGTATATATGTATGCTTGTATGTTTATGTGTTGGCACGTACGTACGAATGTGCACACAGATGCACATGTACGCACACATGACTTATCTTCATCTGTAAGGTTCTTAGTTAATTTTCCTAATGAATGTATTTATGATTGAGAAAAATATGAGATGACAGGCATTCCATTGCCTTTTTTTGTTTGATGTTATTTCAAAAAGCACAGATGATGACACAGAAAGAAAGACAAACATCTCAATCTATCCTTTTTTGTATATCATTCCCCTTCTTGTTTGAACAAGTGTGATCTAAACATTTTGAAGCCCATATGAGTCACTTTGTCTTTGTTCAGACAAGCGTCCATCTGAAATCCATCTTGTTTTATTTTAGTTTAAACATCAAAAATCATGTAAAATGCAATTTGCTATGTACACCATCGCTGTAGAGTGTGTAGACCACACTGTACGACATTGATGTAAAGTGATCAAAGTGTGAAACAGTGTGAACAAAGCCTTGTTTCTGTGATTGAAGCCATATCAAATTGCCACGTCGAACAATTAGGCTCTCTTTAGTTTTTCCCTGTCATGAGTCTTTATTGGTGTCAGAACTACTGGAATGTTGATGGACATAAGCTGTTGAAGTGAGGGGGCGGGGCAGTGGGAGGGTGGATGGGTGGGACTGTAGATATGTGATAGTTTGTCTTGGTTGTATCTTTATCTGTATGTGATATTGTTTGTTGAGCTATACAACTTGGCACTTTTATAGAGAGAGAGAGAGAAAAGTAACCTATGTTTTTCTTTCTTTTTTGTTTTTCCTTATTTTCAACAAATCTTTTTACTAGAAAGAGTTGCCCTTTTTTCCTAAAACCTTGTGGGACCCTGTGCAGTTGTATCTGGGTGAATCTCATGAAGATATATCCACCCCTAAATCAAAAGACGGAAATTTCAACAATTGTGAGATCATTAAAATTTTTTGCATTGGGACGTTTTTCTTGACAATTAGGCACATTTCTATTTTCAAGTTTCCTGTTATGTAATACAGTTTTTTTTAACAATTACAGTAAAATAATTAGTTTATTTGCATGACTTTACAACCTAAAGGCAGAACTACAAATATTACTATGATTTCTTAATAATATACTGTTTAGGTAATATATTGCATTACATTCATAAGAATGAGATGTTTTCACATTATGAGGTGAGGGGCTTACAATGCAAATAATTTTAATGGTCCTCAAAACAGGTTTAAATATAATTATCTTGTTCCATTCTTCAGATTTTGGGGTGAAATGTTCTTGGCAGGTTTCATAAGATTCACCCAATTATACATTTGTTTCAGAACTTTAATCTATAACTGCAACATATTCATAATCCTACAATAAAGTTATAGCCATATGTTCTCAATATCTTTACTCTATTATCACTACAATGCCATTAAGTCTTGGCCTTATTTCAAGCACATAAATATACAGATGCATCTGAGAAATCACACATAAGCGTTTGCCCTTGAGACCCTGAGGCTAAATACACAGATCTGGACAATTCTCTTTTGATTATTTTTTAACACGTTTCTTTTTTGTTAAAATGAAACAGTTGAAGAGAGCATGAGAGAAATGGTTAAAAATAATTAATACAAGAGCACTGGAGAGCATTGCTCTTCAGAACTCAACCACACATCCCATACAAAAATAAACCCAGCAGCATTTCAGCAAGTCATCCATATTTAATGAGCAATGTGAGATCTGTGTATAGCCCACTTTCAAGTTCAAATGCAATTTCCACACCAAACAACATTTCCACCTCATTGCTTCAGAACACTGTGTTTGAGGTTATAGAGGAGCTTATAACACTGGTTGGATTTGGTTCAGACAGACCTGCACATTTTTTGGTGGGGTTCCACTGGGTGGAGCTTTTAATTTTTTTAGTGCATTCTTCAAGTATTGTTGTAAATACTTGAGTGTCACTCGCCAAAACAACTTTAATATTACATTAATAAAAATGTAACAAAAAACACAAAAATGGTTTGGAGAAAAAAATTTGAGATGTAATATATTGTCTTTGACCTTACTAATTTATTGATGAGCAGAAAACTGACTGTAGTAGAAGACATGGCTCAAGTCAAAATGTTTTTGTTGTGTCTGTCTGTCGAAGAGCTTTTAAAGTTTAAGACTTCTTAAGACTTCTGTCAGTTTGTTCATTACTTTTTTTGCTTTACAAAGGGCAGACAAATAGCCATTTTTCAAAGGATGGTAAGCAATTGTATATGTTCCAAGAAATTGAAGCCAGAGGAGCTTCAAGAAATTTGTCCCGTATCTCCTCTCCTCCCTCTTGTTCATTCTTTCCACATTAAATATTCACCCTTTTTAGAGTTTGTATACTACTGGTGTTTAATGTTCATGTAAAAAAAATAATGTCAACATGGGTCATGATATTGATTGAGATTTATAAAAAGGCTAGATGAAATGTTGACTCAGAATTTCTGTAGCACAGCGGATTTTTTTTCCAGTTTCTTGTATTATTTTGTTTGTTTCTTTACAGCACAATAAATACTTTTTAAACAATCAGTCTTGTCCTGTTTATTAATACATGTCCTATGATCTATATGTTCATTCTATATCATTCTATATTTTTAAAATACTGTATGAAAAAATAGGTGTCATATCAATAAAAATCTATTTTCTTTTAAAATATTTAAAATTGCATCAACTGAAAAGTCATTTCAGAGGCAGATGAAATAATATAATAAAAATAATGAATATTTAGAATACTATTCTAATGACCTGACAAAATAAAATGATAAATAATATGATGCGATCTCCTAAACAATTATACAATAAGAGGTAATAAATACTACGCACATGTACCGAGGAAATGTAATCAGTAATAAACATGTCTATGAATCTCCATAAAGAGACCATTGTGTAATCACCATCATCACTAGAAACGCGTTGCTTTGGAATAATTGACCGTACTAACAATTAAACACACAGACCATTTTCACATAGTGCATTAAACCAACCTCAATCTCAAAATTTCTTTTTAAAATTAAACATTTTTAATGTAGAAATAAAATGGCATATATATCGAGGCATAACAACACACCCGTGATATGTGTTTAATAATATGTGTTTAATATGTGTTTTGATAGCGATGTGGTGTGCTTGGGACTGTGGTCGATCTCTCGAGCAACTTTTTACACCAATAATAAATCTCTCCAGACCTACAAATGGCTGCAGTAACACAAAAAGTCCACCAAGGGGGAGCAGAGAACTGCGAAAGTATTTCAGCACTACTGTGCTTCTAAACTAAATGCTAAAACTGAACGCTTTATCACAGCCTTGCTCTGAGATAAATGACACTAAAGAGGAAAATAGTAAAGCAAACATGTCATAGGAAACAAAATAATTGAATATAAAACACAATATTCCAGATGGATAGATGGTCAAACATAAGACAGTTTAAAGAGATTGTGGAACAGGTTCCATGTGATGACACTTTGATATTTGAGTAGTTTTACCTTGTTACTTTGCTTTTTTAATTGCTCCATATGGTACCATTATTCTTGTAGTTACAAAAGTAACAGAAATGTCCTTACAATAAAACATTTAAATGTATTATTGTATTACTTATATTTTTAAAAAACTATTTACTGCTAAGTATGTTTATCCTTGTTGCAAGTCAACCTGTGTTTGCAGTCACTGCGTGTTAAAATATTATGTATACAGTAATATACCTCATTTACAATTCTAAAAACTATACACAATATTTACAGTAAGCTTAATGTAATCTGGTAATTACAATAACTTTCTGGCCCCTGTGTTGCCAGTATGTTACTGTAAAAAGCATTTAGAAGTCATTCAGTGTTTATAACATATTTCCTAAAATGTCTTTAAAAAAACTTAATGATAAAATCATCCAGTATAATGAGTCACATCCACTGATTGTGACACATGATTTTTTTCTTGCTGTATAAAACACGATTTATTCCAGAGGATGTTAATTTGATATTTTTCAGCGTACTAATCTATAGAAATTTGCACGGTTTCATCATTCAATCACGGTGCCTGCTGATATGAAAGATCTGCGTTAAAATTAAGTGCAGCTCTGTTTTCTTAATGTGTATAACGGTACTCCTGGCGTTCAGTATTGCTGATGTTCAGGTTGTTAGACTTTATTTCATGCTCTAATTCTTGCTGTTCTTCGACAGCAGAACACTTGACTTCATTTACACACAACCAGAATATAGAGTCTGCCACAGAAACAGAGGTAACACTTTACAAAAAGGTTTTATTTGTTAACCAGTTAATTAATAAGTCCATAAAAATAACATAATTAATTAATTAATTTTGTTTAACATTCCTTTCAAAATATTTTACATTTTAAGTTGCAAATATTGTTCAGTAATATTTTATGATACTGTAGCTAAAACATTATTGACCTTTACTGAAATGTGTTACAGAAAAAAGAAAGGAAAGCCCAGGAAGTTAATGTTCAACATACTGTTTACCACATAATGTCAACTAATTTTCCCCTATGGTGGATTACAATAATTCTTTGCATTCATGTGTGTTTGTGCATTTGCCTAGCATGGTGACGATTTTTTGTGATGTGTCTATGTACCTCTGACCATTTGTCCATTTTCATTTTTATAATTGTCCATGCATGGCAGAAATGTCCATCAGCTAATCCTCTTACTGTGACTGTAATGCCCGCTCTGTCAGAGCAGCACCATGTTAATGGAACAAGCTGCCCAGAACCAGCAA